>NAVB01000635.1:0-15468 GCA_002179805.1 Acanthamoeba lenticulata
CGGCACGGCCACGTACAACCCGTGCGGCGTCTGCACGACGCCTGAGGAGTACTACAACGGCACCAACTACTACGTCGACTGCGCCAACGTGTGCTCCGGCTCGGCCTACGTGGACAGCTGCGGCGTGTGCGTCGAGGGTTCCACGGGCGTGGCGGCCAACTCGACCATGGACTGCCAGGGCACCTGCAATGGCACCGCCATCCGGGACGACTGCGGTGTCTGCTATCGCCCTGGCGATGGCCTGCACGTGCACAACTCGGGCATGGACTGCGCTGGCGTGTGCAACGGCACTGCCGTCCGGGACGACTGCAACTCGTGCGTGCTGGGCACCACGAGGCGCGAGTTCAACGCCGACAAGGACTGCGCCGGCCAGTGCTTCGGGCAGCACGTCGCCTCCGACCCGGCATGCACATGCCCCGCCGGGCAGCTGGACCAGTGCTTCGTGTGTGGAGGCAACAACACGCAGTGCGCCGGATGCGACGGCATTCCGTGGTCCAACAAGACGCGCGACTTCTGCGGCGTGTGCGGTGGCAACAACACGGCCTGCTGCTTCCTGCCGTTTGCCCAGACGACGGCCACGATCAAGAACTTCGAGTCCATCGTCCTGCGCCATACGCTCGAGACCGGCGAGACGCTGGCCATCACCAACCTCCACGACGGCTACGCCTACTCGATCATCATGTACCGCCTCGATGTGCCCGCCGACGTGGCGCGCGTCAAGCAGATCCAAACCCGCTGGGACTACGCCACGCTTCGACCGGGCAACACGCTCAACATCATCATCCGCGAACCGGGCCTCTACCGTCTGACGTCCATCGAGAGCTCATCGATCACGTTCGAGCTTCGAGTGAGCTACAACACCAAGTTGGCCGACGTGTGCGGCCGCTGCGTCTACCCGGCCGAGACCACCTCCACCACGACCGCGGCCTCGACAACGATCATCGCGGGCGGCAAGGCCACCAGCAACAGCAGTGTGACGATCACCAGCCGCGACCAGCAGATCGAGTACGACCACTGCTGCAAGATCATGCCCACCAACAATGTGCACGACTGGTTCCAGACCACCTACTACTACGAGTTGCTGCGCCCGGAGCAGGTCACCCGTGTGGTGCCCTTCACCGCCAGCTATGCTGCGGCTGCCACCGAGCACCGTGTGCGACTGCTCGAGCCCCAGACTATCGACAGCTCGGCCTGGTGGCACGGCAAGATCTTGGCCGTGGGCGACGTAGTCGTGCTTGAGAACCGGGACACGCTCGACCATGTCGTCTCCTTCAGCGGCCCGCAGCCAGTGCCCGATGTGCTGCTCAACCGTGGCACCACCATCTTCACTCCACCGTTCCTCAAGCCGGGCACCTACCGGCTCCAGTCCAACAAGAACCTCATCAACACGACCTTCACCGTCGCCTTTGGCTTCTCCTGCTCGGTCTACAGCCAGGAGGCTCCGCCGCCTGCGGAAGACGACCACACGCTCCTCGTCGTGCTCACCACGACCCTTGGCGGCTCCTTCCTCGTCCTCGTGGCCCTGATCCTCCTCATCGCTGGCGCGGCCGCCCTTGCCTACAAGTGCAGCCGTCCAAACAAGGTGGAGACCCACGCCCCCTCCATGTATCCACTCTGAGATGAACTGCCGTCAACACAAGAAACTGACTTGCTCAAGCACGCTCAGCTTCAAGGGCCCAAGCGGAACGCCGTAATGGAAACTTCTGGCCCATTCTTTGCGCAAGAGCTCTAAAGAGCCTCTCTCCTCATGTCTCACTCCTCTTTGTAATATTACCCTTTAAAGCAATACCGTTCCTTTTCGGTCTCTTTTGCCCTGTGGTGTGTGCGTGGCCTGACAGGAAGAGGTGACCAGGTTGAGGGACGTCCCTGCAAATATGGTCGCGTTGATCAGAGTGAGCGGCGTACGGACAGCGCGCCCTTCCATCTTGCTCATAAAGAAACTACAACTCTTCTTTTGATCAAGCGCACGCTTCAAGTACAAGGACACATCACACATTGTTGGAGGCCTCCTGGGTGGAGCCCTGGAGGAGAGCGTCGAGCTGCGACACGACATCCTCCATGGGCGGCCGCTTCTTGGCGTCCCCGTGCCAGCATTTCTTCATCAGCTTCTTGAACGCCACCGGACAGTCGCCCGGAATGGCCGGCCGGCGGCCCTCGAGCACGTCGAGCGAGACGCCCATGAAGTTGCGCCCAGCAAAGGGCTGGCGGCGCGTGAGCACCTCCCACATGATGATGCCGAAGCTGTAGACGTCGGCCGACTCGGTATACTTGTCGCCCTTGATGACCTCGGGCGCCGTCCAGCAGGGCGAGCCACAGCGGGTCATCGTCACGTTCTCCTCCTTGATCCGCGCAAAGCCAAAGTCGGCCACCTTCACGTTCCACAACTCATCAACGAGCAGGTTGGAAGGCTTGAGGTCCCGATGCACGATGACCGGCTGCAGCGAGTGGAGGTAGTTGATGCCCAGCGCGGCGCTGTGGAGCAGCCGTAGCTTCTGGTTCCAAGTCAGCTTGACCGTTGTCTTGGCGAGAAGGTCCTTGAGCGCGCCCTGCTTGACAAACTCGGTCACGATGCACAGGTTGGGCCGCTTGACGCACGCGCCGATGAAGAGCACGATGTTTGGGTGATGCAGCTCCGACAAAAAGGCCATCTCGGCCCTGAACTCGAGCATGCGCCGCTCGTCCAACTTCTGCTTGATGAAGCGCTTCAAGGCGATCTCGACGCCCTTCCAGCGACCCTTGTAGACCACGCCGTAGGAGCCCATGCCGATCTGCGCACCCACCTGCACCTCGTTGTAGTCGATGACCCAACGGCAGAGATTGGCCGACGTGAGGTAGTGGTCTTCCTGGAACTTCATCCCCTCGCCCACCATCGTCTGCAAGTCGTCGTCGTCACTGCCTGCGCCGCCGCTGCGTTCGATCGAGTCGTCACCACCGCTGCCACCGCTACCGCTGTGGCTGTGGCTGCCCTTGGACGGCTCCGACGCTTCCTTGGAGACACCACCAAAGAAGCGAGCCTCCAGACCTCGGGTCTTCAGCTCGTACAACTTCGCGCCGAAAGGGCTGTCGGGAAGCTCGAACTTGCCCAAAGCCACGACGCGCTTCTCCTGCTCGAACACTGAGTCCTTGAGGCTGGTCCAGAGCTCCTGAGAGAGCAGGATTTGGCCGCCGTGGGCAAGGGCCGTGATGCGCGCTGCGCCGTTCACAACCGGACCCACAAACTGCACAACGAGGGATTTTAGTTACACGTTGTTGCTGTTCGCAAGAGGACAGGAGCCAGTGCAGTGTGTGGTACCTCGATTCGCCTGGTCATGGGATCGCGCACACACTTGGGCACGCCACAGTGGATGCCCATGCGCACGCGCAGACCACGGTACAGCACGCGGTCGTCCGTGTCGCCCCATTCCTCGGCCGCGCCGGGATGCGCAATCAACTCCTCGGGCCACTTTACCTCGATTAGGGCCTTCTGTACGGCCATACACCACTCCACAGCATCGACCGGGCTCTGGAAGGCCATGCAGAACGAGCCCTCGCCGCTGTTCCGGTCCTGCGCAGGTCCCAGAGAGAGAGAGAGAGATGGCCTGAGCTCAACCTGGAGCTATTGATGAATTTCACATCAGCTTAAAATACCTTGATAAACATGGCTTCGTAGCCACGGTGCTGGGGCAAGAGCGACCGAAGCAGCTGGTTATGCGCAAGGGTGGCGTCGCGCATGGCTGCGGCGTTGAACTCCCATAGGGAGGCGGCGCGCACGATGTCGGTGAACACGATCGCCATCTCGCCCTCGGGTGGGCGCACTCCCGTAGCTGTCCCTGCGGCCACCGGGGCGTCGCCGCGAGACCACGACTTGTCGCCAGACGAATGCGACGACGAGCTGTTGGTCGACGTGGGCAGCGTCCAAGAGCCGTCCATGCTGCTGAGGCCTTTCGAGCGCTTGTGTCCAACGTGCTGGTGAGAGTTGGACGAGGACGACGTAGTAGTATGAGTCATGTTGGCAGCTGACGAGTCTCCAAGCATGGACGACAGCCTGGTCATGATCTCAAGGAACGTCGGACGGATGGTGGGATCGCGGTGCCAGCAGGCTGTCATCAGGTCTCCGTACTCGAGCGGTACGTTGTCGGGCACCGTGGGTCGCAGGTCGTCGCGGATGACCGCAACGGCAATCGCTGCAGGGGTAAGCCCCGGGTAGAGCTGATCACGCGTCAATAACTCCCACAGGATCACACCTATAGCATATCATCATCATCATCATTGGCACACGGCACATGCGTAAGCACATATGAGGCTCATGTATGTGAAGAAGTTGCGTGTACCAAATGAGTAGACGTCGGCCAGGACATAGTCGAGCGAGACTGAGTCGTTGAGCACCTCGGGCGCAGTCCAGTGGATGCTGCCTGCGGCGTCGCTGGCGCCGTTCCGCTTCACCTCTTCCTTGAACTTGGTGAGGCCGAAATCGCTCACCTTGGCGTTCCACTTGGAGTCAAGCAGGAGGTTGAGGGACTTGAGATCTCGGTGCACGATGCCCGAGGAATGCAGGAAGTGCATGCCCTTGGCTGCCTGATAGCCGATCTTGACCTTGAGCGGGAACGGGATGTCCGAGATCAGCTCGTTATGTAGCAGCTGGGTATGCGAGGGGCCAGGTCAGTTAAACACACACTTGGCATGCAAACTCGGACAGAGAGAGATTTCGTATCATACGTCGTAGAGCGAACCGAGGGCCATGTACTCCATGATGATGGCCATGTCCGGCGGCTTGGTGCAAGCTGCCATGAAGAGGACAACGTTCGGGTGTCTGAGCGTGGTCATCACTCGCACCTACAAACCAGACACGTGATGGTCAAGGAAACGTGGAAACCAGCTCCGGAGATGATAAAATCACAATGCTGCGCGTGCACCTGCAGGTCACACTCACATACTGAGAAAGTGTAGGTGTACCTCCTCCTTGAAGCTGCGTTCGGTTTCCCTGGAGTAGTTCTTGCTGGCGATCATCTTCACTGCCACCTCAGTTCCCTTCCACATGGCCTTGTGCACTTCGCCATAGCCGCCCTGGCCGAGTACGCCTTCGAGCTCCACCTCGCTGAGATCGACCTCCCAGCTCTCGGGCTTCTCGCGCATCCTAAACAAGACCAAGAAAACGAGCGCCAGCACCAGGACGAGCACCATGATGATGAACGCCGTGGGCAAGCTCACAGCAAGCGCTATGGTTGTAGCGTCCGAGTGGGAGCTCTCAGCGTTGGCCAGCGTGTTGATTTCGCACAGATCCCCGGTCCATGGCGCTGCGCACACGCACTTGGAGCTCACGCACTGGCCGTTGTTGGAGCACAGGGTGCCATCGCCGATACAGCTGTGGAGCGGGCTCACAGGCTCGCCCTTGCAGGTCATGCCCTTGATCGTGTTCAACACGCGCGCCATCGCGCCTCTTGAATGGCTCACACGCACTACGTAACTGAACTCGGCCATCTTGTCGGCCGTATCCGAACTCTGGATCCAGTAGAGGAACTCCACGAGCGACTGGGCTTTGGTGCAGTCGGCCATCGACGAGTTGCGCAGCAGCCATACGTTGAAGAACGCCACGGGCCAGCTATCGGCGCTCGGCGCGAGCAGCATCTGGAAGGCCGAGTCGACAGGGCGATCGGAGAAGTCCTGAAGCGTGGAGCGGAGCGAGTTGGTCCCGGCGTACACCACCTTCCCGGCCGAGTTATACAACCCTGCAGCCAGCACGTTAATAACGCCCTCGAGCGAGTGGCGCGGCCAGAAGGCCAGCGAATAGGCCGCTCCTGACACGCTGATGGGCACCGTCATGCCGTTGACCGGCACCGTGCGGTTGGGCTATGAGAACAACAATAGCGAGATATCAGAGACAGACAGACAGACAGAGAGAGAGAGAGAGAGAGCTGCATTGTGAGTCACAGGTGGCCTGCACGCGAAGCTGTGGTGTGCGATGCTTTTGAGAGTCACGCCACGCACCTCTAGCTCGAGCACAGGGAAGTTGATCGTCTGTCCGGGACCGATGGTGGCGTTGAACGTGGCATTGGCCTTGGAGAGGAGGTTGGTGTAGTGGTAGGTGATTGCCGAGGAGCCGGTCTGGTAGGCAATACGGATGGGTACGTGCGGGAGCGCGTCCTTGATGTCAGGGTTGATCTTCTGGAGCCGCTCGTCGTCCCAGTACTTGATCTCGTTGATGTAACTGTGCGCGCGATCAGTTGTGGTGCTTAATAAAAAAATTCCACTGCAACACACGGCCATGGCCGTGGCATAACAACGTACATGGCGGTGAGCGTGGAGAAGTCCAGGATAAGCGCTGCCTTGCCGACGAGCTCAGGTACATTGTAGATGGGCACCAGAGCGCCTGCCAGCATCGGAAGCGCCTCCATATCGGGCAGGGCCGCCTGAATGGCGGGCGGCACTGCATTGCTCACTGCGCCAAAGTCGATCTGACCCTGAACACGTGAAGAAGCAGAGAAGCTTAGTTTCGTTGCCCAGCAGCTGGATTGGTGGTTATATTATATCAATTTCTATATATATAATATATATATATATATGTGACTTACCGTGGGCATGGTGTTGTACACGAGGTCGGTGTTGCCCGAGTAGAACTTGACCTTGAACGAACCCGAGGTGTACGAGTCAGCCATACGTTGGTAGACGTAGACCAGCGGTTCGCCCATGGCGATGAGCGCCGCTTGGTCCAGAATGCGTGTCCCGCCGCAGCTCACGGTGCCGACGAGGTCGGTCGCATGCGAGCGGAACGTCTTTGGCAGCGGTGCAAAGCCCTGCTGCGTGAGCATGGAGTCGACGCGCTCGTTGACCTGAATCCATGCCACCATGCGCAGCAGCTCGCGCGGGTACGAGCAGTCTCCCACGGCCGACGTTCCAACGGGCAGGCCTCGGCCGGACGAGTTTGCGGCGATGGTGAGCAGGAGGAGGCTCACAAGCGGCCAATCGGTGGTCGCGCTCGACGTTACCACGCCCGACGAAGGGCCCACGGCGGTGAGCGAGTTATTGGAAAAGGCAACCAGTGCCGTGGCCATAGTAGACGTGGAGGCCGTCAACACGCCCGCTGCAGCGATGGGCGTGGTTGCGGGGATATTATTGGGCTTCATGGACGCAATCCTCACTCCTGCGGCGGTCGCGGCGGCTGCAGTGGCCTCGGAGTAGATGCCGTAAGTAAGCACACCCTCAGCAGGACTCTGTATGATGCCCGAGATCCGATTGGTGGTCGCCGCTACTGCCCAACCTCCGAGGACTGGAGGCAACTGGGTCCACTCTCCGCGCGCATCGGCCCACACTTGAGCAAACTCGTTGCTGCAGGCCGAAAGCGACCGGGCAAAGGCGCCGGAGATGCCCATCGAGGAGTCGGCCGCCCAGCTGTCGAAAAGGAGCGTGATGTTCGAATCGGGAAGCATGGCCTGGTTGTCTAAGTTGAGCGCGACGACGCGCGAATCGCGCCAGCTCTTGACGGAGCCGGCCCAGATGCCACCCAGCGTGGCGCAATCCAGCACCAGGGACGGCTGCAAGGGAGATGTAGAGCCTGCATATTTGTAGATTGGCACGATCGGCATGCAGGCAATTGGGACGTAGACCATGCCCGGCCATTGGTCCTTGGTCGCAGCGGGCACGGACACCAACGCGCCGTCAGCATTACCAGCAGAGTAGAGCCTCAGACCGTCGTCCGAGTCGTTCTGCGCTAGGTAGGTGAGGCTAACGTCGTCCTTGGAGAAGAGATAAGACGAGGCCAGCTGGGTAATGAGGCTGGTGAATGCCGGCTCGCCGGCCACCTTGAGCGTGGCCACCGACACTCCGGTCTGGGCCGCAGACGGAGGAACGGCGGAGAGCGTGAGCGCGAGCACAAGAGCCAGCAACCAGGTTGTAGGTTCGACAGCCATCGCGCCACTGCGTCAGTTGCGTGCTCTGTGGTCTGAGACGGAGGAGGAGGAGGAGGAAGAACCAAGAGAACTCGAGCAGTGGTTAACGCAAGTTGCGGAGTTCACGAATTGATGGTGTGCCCAACAACGTTGTATCGCGCAGACCGACGTCGCACAGTGTCACTGTATCTAGTCTAATTCTGGAGTGGTGAATCCTTAATGGCTTGTGGTGCTTCACCGCTGCCCTGCGGTAAAATGGGCCAAGTTTAACCTCCAACAGGAACCAATCGCAGTTGAGCTTACCGGACTTTTTAGCTGTTTCAGGCACACAGTCAGCCTGATGATGCGCAACCGCCGCATACCATAGGCCAACAAGGTCGACTTTTTAAAGCTCGTGGGCCCGTTCGCTTCCAAATCCATTCACCCCACACCCGCACTACTCGCACACCCTAACACAGCTCCACTGGAGTGCCTGTAACACCTCTCACTGTCATATTATGGCTAGCTCGCTCAAGCTTGCCGTCGTCGTGCTGCTTGCGCTGCTGGCCGCGACCTACAGCGCCGCTGCTGCCGGCCAGCAGCCCATCGCCATCACGCTCAAGGGACTCGTTGCCGGCCGCGCCACGCCCATCTCGCACGAGTTCCTGGGCATCCCCTATGCCGCGCCGCCCGTGGGCCAGCTCCGCTGGAGGGCTCCGCAGTCGCCTGACGCCTGGTGGCCCAATACGCTCGACGCTACGACCTACGGCCACGCCTGCCCGCAGCCCACCGCCGCCACGCCCAACCAAGACGAGGACTGCTTGACCCTCAACGTCTTCACTCCGCTCGGCTCCAAACCCGGCGACAACAGGCCCGTCGTAGTGTACGTTGTGTTCTTGACACACAAGGTCTCTACCGTGCACGTGATGGGGGGGCCGGAGTGCTAAACTATAGTTGTGGTGCTGTTGTGGTGTTTTGTTTTTGTTTTCAACATTTAATTGTTTTTTTTTTAAATTTTTATATAACAAATACTCCAGCTATGCGCACGGCGGCGCCTTCATCACCGGCTCCGGCACTGGCCAGCAGTTCAACGGCTCGGCGTGGGCGCAGGCTACCGGCAACATCATCGTGAGCATCAATTACCGCCTGGGCATTCTTGGCCTTCTCGGCCTTCCGGGAACGATCGAGGAGAGCGGAGCCTTTGGCAACTGGCTGCTCTACGATCAGGCCCTGGCACTGCAGTGGGTGAAGCACAACATCCTTGCCTTTGGCGGCAACCCATGGGCTGTGACCTTTGGCGGCCAATCATCGGGCTCGATCGCCATCGGCATTCACCTCACCGCCATAGAGAAGACGCTCGGCCTCTTCCAGAACGTGTACATGGAGAGCGGCGCGCCGACCGTGCTCGACCCACCCTCGACCTACACCAACATCACCGCCACACTGGCCGCGCGCTTCGGTTGCACCGGCGGCGACGCCGCTATCCTCGCCTGCCTGCGCCAGGTCAACGTGTCGAGCCTCATCGCGGCGCAGCCCACCATCGCCTACTTCACCAAGCCCCGGCCGGCGCTTGACGGCTTTTACATTCGAGAGCAGCCGCTTACGCGCCTCGCCAAGGGCCTGTTCCTGTCCAACGTGAATGTGCTCGCGGGTTACCACACCAACGAGTCGACCTCGCTCAACGCGCGCACCACCTACCCCGCGTTCAACGTCACCGAGGAGGCCTACAATGCCTACCTGACCAACCGCTGGGGCGCCGCGTCGGTCGAGACGGTCAAGTCTCTCTATCCGTACCCGGCCAAGTTCCCCTCGCGCTTCGGGTCTTATTCCAAGGCCGACACGGACAACGACTACATCTGCATGCTCAAGCACTACCTCAAGGCGTTCGTCAGGGGCGGCGGCTCGCGCGTGTTCCTCTACCACTTCAAGCGCCCGGCGCCGTTTGCTCCAGCGGCGCTCGGCTCGTTCCACACGAGCGAGCTGGCCTACAACTTTGGCAACCCGTGCTTCGGCCCGACGATGCCCTACGGCCCGACGTGCACAGGCCAGCCGACGACCTGGCCCGTGGGCAGCGCTGACGCAGCGCTAACGGCCACCGTGCGCAGCCTCTGGTCCAACATGGCGGCCTACGGCAACCCGGGCACCGTGTGGCCTCGCTTCAGCCAGTCGACGTCGTGGTCCGTGCTGACGCTCGATGCCAGTGATGCCACGGGCCAGGCGGTGGTCGCCACCGAGACCGACGCCGCGACGGCCGACGTGTGCCCCTACTGGGACAGCCGCGTGGCTCCGCACTGCGGCGACAACGTATGCAGCTCGGGCGAGACCGTGTTCAACTGCTACGTCGATTGCCTTTGAGGCACACACACACACTCTCTCTCTGTAAAACCAATAAAGGTGCAGTGCTTTTGTCTAGAGCACAACAGCGTGGGCCAATAAGGGCGAGCCAGTAATGCACTTGATGATGGTGACGGCGAGCTTGACGCCGAGGACGTCGTGAACGGCACATACTCATACACTGAAACTGTTCTTGCATGTCATGCACGTGGAGGAGTGCCCGGCACCTGGCGAGTTGAGTCGGGGGAGGCTACCCGAGTAGTGGCAGCAGCAACGACGGCTGCGACGACCCGAACGACTTCAGGTCTCGGGTCAGCACACCGACGCGGGCATCTCCGAGCCCCTCCCGGCCCGCCTCTAGCCGCTCTCCTCGCCCGCCCGGTCAGGCCTCGGCCTTGATCTCCTCGTCAGCGTTGTCCTCGTCGTCATCACCGTTGTCGCCATCACCGTCGGGGCCGTTGGCGCTGCCGCCGTCGCTGTAGTCGGCATCGCCCGGGAGGGAAGTGTCGAGTGTGTCGTCGACGGCGAAGAGCATCGACAAGTAAACGCCAAGGCGCTGTGAGGCCGCGGCCAAGCTAAGCTGGCTGGCAAAGACAAAGGGCAGGCAGCACTCGAGTGGCACGTGAGCGTGACGTCCTCGATCGCGCGGGTCGCCGCCCGCTGAGCTCCGTGAAGCTGAGCTCGGCGTCGCGTGTGCGCTGGAGCACCAGCCGCTCGTGGATCAGCAGCTGGGCGAGGTCGTGTCTGTTCGACAGGAAGACGTGCTTGACCCTCTTGTGGTTCAGGTAGTACTGGACTTGCGCCTTGAGTTTGTTGTGGAAGGCTGGGCGCGATTCCATGTCCCTGCGTCCAAAAAGTATTTTAAAAAAAAGTTCCAAAGCCAGCGGAAGAGCTCCGCCAGGACCTCTTCGTTGGCCGACACAGGCCGATGCCCCGGGTGAGGGGCCGTCACCAGCGCCACCTCGTCCATTTTCTGCAGGTTTCTTCAGAAGAAGAAGAATGTGGATGGAGGGTGGCAAGGAAGACGATGAACGAACCACTTTGGGCGTGCGTGGGGAGGTGCGGCACGAGGCATCGGCGGGCTTGTAGCCACGCAGCCCATTGGCCCGGTAGGGTAGCATGAACTGGTAGGCCTGGTTCGTCATGTCATGCGGCACCAGCCCAGTGGGCACCACTTCCTCTGGAGACCCAAAAAAATAAAATAAAATAGACGATAAAATGAATGCAAATTAAAAATAATAAAATGATTGAATAAAAATTAATAAAAATTGAAAAAAAAGGAAAATGAAGAGGATGGTGGACGTGCCGCAGAAGAAGGCGTAGCTCATGGGCGGGTAGCGGCATGTGGGGAATGAGGTCGGCCACGAGATGCGCTAGGCGTGCGCCTAGCGCAGACTTGTCTTCCTTTGTAGCGATACCTTCCTCTTCTTGTTGCCGTTTGGCCTTTGTTGCGGCTGGCAACGGCTCCTGGCCCCTCATCCACCGCTCTGCTGACCATCCCCTCCATTTCCTCTTTATGGCTGCAGCCATCTTCACCCACAGTGGCCTTCTCCTTCCCTTTGTCCCTGCCCTTCAATTGCTCGGCTTGCTGATGTCCTACACAACCGTCATCATCACCATTAACGGCAGCTGGTAGGCTTCGGCACACTTGGTGCACGGCCCAGGTGAGGACGGCCTCCCAGACCTGGTCCTCCGAGGCGACCCGAAGGTAGGGCGACCGGACGGACTGCAGGAGGAGCTCCTTGGGCAGGTGGACGTGGCCGTCGTGCTTGACCACCCGCGCAAAGTGGTCCTGGAAGATGGCCCGGCAGCGGAGCGCGAGCAAGTCGAGGCCGCTCTGGCTGCTCAGCGTCCAGTACTCGCACACGTTGTGATAGCCCACGATGTGGTGCGCGATGAAGGCCTCGCAGGCCGCGGCCAGGCGTTCGGAAGCTGGAAGAATAGCGCGTCGCCGTAGAGCGCCAGGGCGTTGTCCCTCGTCACGAGTTGGTGCGGGTCGGCCAACAAGCTGCCGCCCTTGAGCAGCTGCAGTACGTCGTCGGCATCGGGCGGGATCAGCTCGAGGCCGTCGTTGCCTTCGTTGTCATTGTCGAGCGCCGTTGGCCAGCGCGCCCCATTCTTGGCCCTTGGCCGGCTCGCTGGGCTGGGCGGCAAAGACATCCACGGACGTCGCGGGCTCCTCGCTTGATGTCTTCTCGACGGCGCCACTGCTGACGCTGGCGCTTGTGGCCTGGTCGGGCGCGGCTGGGGCTGCGGGCGGTGGCAGTAGCGGAGGCTGGGAGGGGCGCGGGGCGCAGCCTTAAGCGGAGGAGAGTAGAGAGCGTGTCTGGAGTGCAATCGTAGCAAAATGATCGATGCGCGACCTCTGGCTCTCGCTCCACGCTGAAACCAACTGCCGCGGGTAATCACTTTCCTGCAGGGGTGGAACCAACAAAACTTTAAACTTTAAATCCATCTTGTGTACAGCTCAGATTATGAGGGTGTCGCACCGAGTTGTGGAGAAGCTGTTGTTCGCATATGAACTCAAAGGGTTCGCTTGAACCGACCACTAACCTCACAAAATCGTCTCGTCCTTCCATCTTACGACGTAAAATGATTTATTTTGTGCGAGCTTTGCCGACCTGTTCGTTCACGGCAGTTTTATCACCAGCCTCGGCAGCGGGTTGGGGCAACACCCCAGCAGGCAAGTGTTGTGGCCTCTGCATGTACTACAGGCCTACCGAAAGTTTGGATGTGCGCAAAATTGGGAAACTTCGAGAAAAGACAAGTTAATAGTCGAAAAGGAGATGAAAGTTCGGTTGTTTGTTTGTTTTAAGGCGGTTTATTTTGCTGAGCCTATGAACTGCCTCCCTGCTGGAGGTCTGGGTTTGAAACCTGTTCCAGCCTGCTCCCGATTATAGTACAGGTTGTGCCGCTCCTCGTTGCATCTGCGCCTCGCCTCATTTGGGCTACTACCCCTTTGCGGGTAGCGGCTACCGCCTTCATCCACTCGCTGGGGATGTGCGCCGTCCACATCCGCAGGGGGTTAGTGCACATCCACCGTGCCCACGGGAGCGCGGTGCCCATGGCCTCTTTGAACTGCCTGCCCAGGTCCCTGAGCGTGTCGCGCCGTACCCCTTACGTGGGCCGGACACACTACCAGCATGTGGTCGGCGCTCTCCAGTATGTGCACCCTGTTCACCTTCCTGCACCAGGCGCAGAAGCCTCCTTCATACCTACGGGCTATTGCCGCCAGCAGCGAGCCCCCGCTGGTCAGGCCATCACCCGCCTCGCGTCCCGCTACTTGAGAGGCCAGGACGGTGGACCCCACTCTATACCTGGTGAGACAGTACAGGGCCCTTTCCTCAAAGTGCTTGGGTCTGACCATCGGCGCCACTGCAGCCTTGTGGTCCCAGGCCCCCCCGTCCTGTTTGTGCCACCCATTCCTGGTACTCCACCTCTCCCGTCAGCTGCTCTCTGTGACCTGATGCAGGAATCTACAGACATTACTTTCTAGCACCATCCCTTTCCAGACGAGTCTACACATGCTCACACCAACACAGGCGTAGTCAGGCTGGTCTGCAAGGGCCACAGCCTGGGCTGCCATCATGTCAGCCACCTCATTACCACGCCTGATCATTGTTGCCAGGTCACCCCACCTGCTGGCCCACTCTTGAATCTTGCCCACCCATTCCTCCCTTTGCTCTGGTGACCCCCTGGACACCTTATCCTCCATGGGACACACGTACCGCCCCGCCCTCTGCCACCCACATCCCAATGGAGGTCATGATGCTCACCATGGTGGGGTTGCAGTGGGCCAGCCCCGGTGCCTGGATCACCCATTCAACCAGGTGGTCCCCTTCCTCTGTACTCATGGTCCCCCACAGCCCTGGTGCGTGTGATGTCACAGGTTCCACAAAGCTAGTTGTAGGTGCCACCACCACCCTTGCTGGGCTGCTGCGTGCCCCACCAGCCTGCTCCACACAGCTGTGCCTGCTAACCCTGGTTGGCGGTGGCAAGGCTGCGCGTAGGCTCTGGTACCACTGGGCCAGGCTTGAGCCCAACTCCACTGAGGCCATACTGTTGTCTTGTGGCGCCCACCTGCTGCTTGCCAGCCACCTCCTGATTTCGTCACTTCTCCATCACGCCACTGCCGCTGGTGCAGGGTCGCCGGGGGGCGGGCCACCATGCAGGAGTGCATTCTCCCCCATTATCAGCTCCATGCCATGTCTGGCTAGGGGTCTCATTTTTTTTTTGACCTGGCATAATATATAAAAGGTGGGAAATGATGTTAAAATGAAAAAACTCTCTGTGGGGAAAAATCAAAAAAAATGCTGAAAAAAGATAGAAAATCCACAAGACGAATTTTTTGGATAATCTTTTTTCTGAATGTTTGACAATCAAGCCAAGGGGCTTCCCCATCCTTTGGTGCAAAAAGCAGAAAAATAGCTAAATTCATTGGGCAGATAAAATTGAAACAAGGGTTTATTGGCAGTCAAAATTGGCTCAGAAATCTGTAAAATCATCTAAATTCCCCAAAAAATGGGTGTTCATCTTGCACACACCTGGGCTATCTAATGAGCCCTGGGTGAGCTGGATCGGACACTTTTTTGTTGTTGTTGAGATGGGAAAGGCCCTCCCAACACTGCCAAGTCTGCAAGTTGGCTGGCGTTTGGTACAGATGGACCGTTTTTGGTGCAATGACTGCTTGTCCAAAACTCAACCATGGTGCGTTGGAAAGAGCTCATTGAGGGCATCATTTTGATATATCATACATGGGGGGGGGTGACTTGAAGGGAGGATGCACAAGGTGGAATGACATTGACAATGTCAAATCGCGATAGGCCAGATGTCAGCCAAGTGGACCAGTTTATTCAGGTCTACAGAAACGGACAGACCTGACAAGTATTACAAAACATTCCCCAAGACCAGGGGGAGATGAGGGTGAAAGAGTGAGCCGGCTGAGAGCACCGCCGGCGTCACTTTCTGGCTTTCTTGGCCGGGCGGCTGGTGCCAGTGGGGCAGTACTGGCTCAGGAGGAACTGCTCATAGGCTTCCCAGCAGGAAGGCAGCTCACTCATGGGGATCCAGGAGTTGTCTTCCTCTGGATATCCTTGCCACTTGACCAGGATGAGCATGCTAGTGCCTTCCTCATTGGGGCACTGGTCCAAGATCCCCTCAACAGCGTACTCTTCCTCTTCTTCTTCCTCCAACTCCATCACATCTTCCTCTTAGGGTTAGGGTTAGGGTTAGGGTTAGGGTTAGGGTTAGGGTTAGGGTTAGGGTTAGGGTTAGGGTTAGGGTTAGGGTTAGG
>NAVB01000636.1:0-61056 GCA_002179805.1 Acanthamoeba lenticulata
CTGGCCGCTGTAGTGTTGGTGCTTTCGCCCCACTTTGACGACCTCCAGCAGGTGATCTCACTCCCAATTTGTTGTTTTTATAAATTTATTTTGTTTTTATTTATTTATTCATTTATTTTGGTTTTTTTTGACATTATTTACTTCATAATGGTGCGCCTAACATGTGGTACATGTGCTGCACGGGCCTGACAGATCTTGTCGCCGTCGGAGGTGGGAGAGCTGACGGAGCTGGCGCTGCTGTTCCACTCTTCAGAGAGCGAAACGCTAGAGGGCGGTTTCGAGTTCAGCCACAGCACCAAGCGAGGCCGCGACCTCCTCTACCGGACCTACTCGGCGTGCCTGCCCTTCATGGGCACCTACCTGCACGCCATGCAGATCATCAACGCCACAGAGGCCGCCTTCGACGACGACCAGCTGGCGTTTGTCAAGACCAAAAGCATGTTCAACATCCAGAAGATGGAGCGCCTCAGCCTGGTCATGAAGTTGCTGCAGCAGTTCCAGAACCGGCGGTATGGCTACGAGAGCGTGACCAACATCCATTGCTACCTCAAGCTGAGCATTGAGCAGGTGCACCAAAGACTTTCAAATTCATCCCGTCATGTTGATGATGTTTGTTCGTTGCTCACTGCCACCGTAACCGGTATAGGGTTTACGAGCGATGCAGCTCCGACGGCTTGGGCATCTATGCCGGGAAGCCGTGTGGCGGCACAAGGTGGATTGGCGGAGACACCAGCTGCCCGCCGAACTCATCGAGTTCCTCTCCCAGCACCAGGTTCGGCTTGGCGATGTCCTCTCTGTCCTGAGCAGCCTGTAGGCCGCGACTTGTGCCTTCTTTCGAGCAAAACGGAGGAATTTTAAAGGTGTTTTGTTTTGTTATTCTATTTTGCCTTACCACCAGCAAACCAGCAACATCGTCAGCCATGAACTGGAGCCAGAGGTTGCTGCTTTACTGCTGACAGGGTTCGCAAACGAGTTGGTAATCCACGTGCTTACCTTCCTGACTTTATGGAGCCGGGAATTCGTGACGCTTTCACTGGAACTTGAAGGAGAAGGACCGGTTGCCGAGAGATGTGTAGATGTCCACGTTGGGAGTGTTTCCCGACACGGCCGTGACCTATTGTTGTAAGCTTTGTCAGACCAGGAAGGCCGTCAGCTGACAGCTGTGTTTCCGAACCTGAAGGTGCGTGGGCTCCCTGTTGTAGGCCACCGAGAAGAGCGAGCTGGACTTGGACTCGGCCGTCGAACGCAGCACGCCATCGGTCTTGCCCCAGTGGTAGACTTTGCTCTCGTTGCCCACCGATATGATCTGATCAGATCCCCGCGCAACAATGAAGGTTGTTGATGACGGTGATGACGAGGATCAAAAAGGACAGATAAGTCGTTGGCGAAGGTGCGCACCTCGTCTTCAGCAAAGATGGCGGCTTGTGGGGTGCCGCCGGTGGGCATCACCGCGCTCGAGGTGAGCGAAGGCAGATGCCACAGGCTGAGGAAATGGGTGCCACCGCCGCACACCATCCACGTGTCGTATTCGTCGCACGCCACGCACGAGACCCAGTTGTTGGCGCCCAGCTTGGGCTTGAAGTCCGTCACCGACACGCTCTTGCGCGTCGCAGCGTCGAGCACGGCCCGCGCCTCATGTGTTCGCGCGTCTTCATACGTGTGGCAAACGACGACGACGACGACGCGAGCTTATGAGTTGAGATCTAAACTACAACGCAATTGAGAGAAGACACGCACCCCAGAGCCGGACAGTGCCGTCCTCGCTGCCGGAGATCACCTGGTTGCCGTCGCTGGTAAGCGTGACGCAGTGCACGTAGTCCGCATGACCCTGTGGGCGAGCATGTGTTTGTGTGCGTGAGCAGAAGAGCAACAACGAGGCCAATCCGAAGAAAGAGAAGAAGGAGAAGGGGAGGTACCTGGAGGGCGCCGATCTTCTCCTCGGTCTCCGTGTCCCAGATGTGCACCATGTTGTCACCGCACGCGGCAAAAAGCACACCCTCCTAGAGACGCACAACAACTGTGAGCGACAAGCTCAGTGTGAAGAATCCGTTCAAAGAGGGCCCGCGGACCTTGGTGATGGCGATGCCGTTGGCCTCGGTCGGATACTCCTTGTTTCGGAGGGTGAAGAGTCGGGCGTCCTCCTCGCCCTCGACCTCCACTGGAAGCAATCAAGCCGGGGTGTGTGAGTAGTTGTCCATCAGTGCATGATCTCGAGGGAAGGAGCGTCTCGTACTGTCTGACGGCTGTGCGCTGGCCTCGGCCCTGGCGAGCAGCTTGCTCCAGTCCCACCCTTTGATTTCCTTCTCGCCAGCGCTGCGAGCCAAACGAGATGAGCAAGAGGATGAAGACGCAGAAGAAGAAGAAGAAGAAGAGCCCACCTCACGAGCACGTTGGAGCCAAAGAAGGAGAGCTGGTAGATGGGCGTCCCCTCGTCGTGGGCCTGGAACGAGTACGTCGGCGCCGGGCGGTGCTCTTTGCCCTGCCTGCGCGTACGGCCGCGTCCACGCAGAGATGAGCGCAAGTGGGCCACGCACGCAGTGAGCACAAAGACGACGTGGAGGCAGCAGTGTACTTGGACGCTTGTCGTAATCGTGCGTCCTCCCAATAAGCCTTACTCTGCACAGAAATCAGAATCAGATGGTGAATGGTTAGAGAATGGAGTGAGAAGCTGGCACGGCCATACGAGAAAGGTTTCTAGTCGCCAGAAGGCAATGCGGCCCTGGTCGTTGCACGACACAAGGTAGCCATCAGGACTGAAAATGCTACTGAAGACGATGGTTTGCTGTCGCTTGATCTTCTCCCTCAGGTTTTGTGCGTATGCTGCCGCATCAAAAGGTGGTCGCACAGACGGAGCGGTTGATCCCCTGGGGGAGGTGGATGTGGCTGTTGGGGCGTGCATTTAGATTCGACTGCGGACAAGAAAAAGGTCAAAAAAAGCTTTTCTGCTTCCATCATCACCAAATTTTGCGTGCAAATTGGGCTTGTGATTTTTTTGAATAAACTGAATCAGGCTGTACAACCTCGATCGAGCGCTCTGCTTCTAAATTCGAGTTCGGTCGTCGTCCCCCTGGTCAGCTTGTCAACGCGGTACGGCAGCGTCCTTTGAGAGGAGAATTTGAGCGGCGTTGATGGCGTAGGGAGCGAGCCGGATAGCGACAATGCCAACACCCATCCAGATGGCCTTCTGCTTGAGATCGCTCATAACTTCCTCATAGCTGGGAGGCTTCGGTCCCGCGGCTCCGGCAAGCAAGGCGTTCAGGTCCATGGTTTAAATCTAACTGTGGTATCAAAGAAACAAAAATCGCTAGAAAGGGCTGTGGGTTTCCTCGAAGAAATCAGTCGACAGAAAGATACAACAAGATCACAAGATGTCACGAGAGAAGCAGCGCGGCGAAGAGAGCTTCAAAAATCAGGACAAAATCGTTCGTCAACTCACCCAAATGCAAAGATGTTTGCACAAACATTGACCGCAATTCTATTCAATAGAGCGCCGAGCTGTTCACGCTCACCTATGGCGCAATTGTTATGCAACTCATCAAAGACTTGGGCAACGTTGATGAGGTCAACACACAACTGGAGAAAATGTACATTACAACTGCCCTGCTTTAACTGCAAGCTAAAGTGACGCGTGCCACGGCTCCAGGGGTTACAACATCGGGGTGCGATTGATCGAAGAGTTTCTGGCTAAGTCAAACGTGACTTGCCGGGAGCGGGGCAACATGAAGGAAGTAGCCACCATCATCGGCATGGTTCGTGTCATGCTTTTACTCTTTTCCGCTCTCCCTTGCCAGCTCACTGAAGTATGCTCTCTTATCGGCCACCCCAGACGGCCTTCAAGATGTTCCTCGGCATCACGGCCCAGATCACCAACTGGAGCACAGACGGGAACGAGTTCAGCCTCATCCTGGACGAGAACCCCGTCACCGATTTTGTGGAGCTGCCTGAAGAGTACAACAAGTTGTGGTATTCCAACCTCATCTGCGGTGTCATCCGAGGAGCTCTGGAGATGGTACTGGTGCTCTTCCTCCTTCTTTTTCTTCGTCTTCTTCTGATCTTACCTGACCGCTACACAGGTGCAGCTCAAGGTCGAGTGCAAGCAGGTCCGCTGCACGCTCAAGGGCGACGACAACGATGAGATTCGGGTCATCTACAAGGGCATGATTGAGTACGAGGTGCCCTCGCTCGACTAGTCGTGTAGCGCGCTTCTTCACACTTGCAAAGGGTTCTTCTCCTCTGTGTCGTTCTATGCGTCTTCGTTTACGTTTTGATGCACTACATGTATTCCAGTCCACGGCCACAGCGCCCCATGCACAGACTTTCTCCTCTTTACTTCGTCCGTCGTCGTTTTCATCCCTCCTCTTCTCGATCCCTTGTTGCTCTCGAACCGGCCAAAAACGTAGCCGTCCGAGGTCACTGCTTGGCGGCGGCGTCGAAGGCGGTCTGGAGCTGTTGCAGCTCTTTCTCAAACTGCGGCTGCTTCTTGAGCTTCTGGAGCTGCTCTTCGGTGGGGGTGACCTCGCCTGCGTCGATTTTGGCCTGTAGCTGAGCCACCTGCCGCAGCTTCTTCTGCAGCGCCTTGATCTTCTTGCTCAGCTCGTCTGCCGAGGGAGGAGCGGCCGACGAAGAGCCCGACGTCGCGGCTGGTGTTCGACTCTCTGCCTTCTTGCTCTCTGGCGTCTTCTTGCCGGCTTGCCCGCCACGGCTCGAGATCGTCATCTTAGCCATCGCCGTAGAAGCGCCATCGACGTCTGCCGAAGCGTCTTGCGTTGTGTTGCGCTTCTCCTCTCGCGTCTTCTTTCGCGCCAGGTTTCGCTTCTGGCTCTTGGAGAGAGGAGCACTCGATGACGAAATGATCCCCTCACCGCCAACGATTACTCGGCTACTTGTAGGGATACTTGTGTATGAAGATGAAGCTGACGAAGCAGCAAAAGCAGGGGTAGGGCTGGAATCAACCCAGCCAGGCACACCGGCCGCTTCCCTCTCGCGCTGCATGCGCTTGACGGGAGATTCCCAAGCGCCTATCTCGTCTTGCGGGACGTAGCCGGCACGTACCCTGATAGGCTTCCTCAAGCTCCCATCGGGGCGGCGTGTGGGCGGGATGACGGTGTGGCCTCCAGCTCCGGCAGACGATGAGAAGTCACCCATTTTGATCAGATCGTTTGGGTCCGGCTAATGAAAACAAGAAGAAAAGAGACCCAAGAAAAAAAAGGCGAGGTAAAGCGTTGAGAAACGAACAACATGTACACGAATTGCTGACTGTCCTGGACATGAGCTACGAGGTAGAGGAGGTCGAAGACGATGACGATGAAAACGAAGATGTGAGGCTAGAAGTTGTAGAGTACGACGGCGTGGATACGTCCGAGGCCTGCGTGGTGTCGGCAGGAGAGGGCGTTGGTGGTGTTGGTCGTGCCGGCGGGTGCACGTGGGCCGGTCGCCTGAATGACGGCCGCCGCTCTATGCTCGGCTCTGGGCGGTGTGCGTGACTTTCATCAGCGCTGGCGCGGCGGACCTCGGACTCATCAGGACTCTCCGTCTTACTCTGCTTCTCTTTGCCAGCGTCGAGTGATGGTCGCTTCTTCAGCATCGGGTCCTCGTGCTGGTGTTGTTGGTCGGCTTTCGTCACGTCACCGCTGAGGTTTGCTTTCTTGCTCTTGCTCTTACTCTTGCTCTTGGCCTTCTTGTCCTCCTTCTTGTTCTTCTTCTTCAGCAGTACCACCGTCTTCTTCTTTTTCTTTGGCTTTGCGTGCACCTCGGCGTCCTGGCGAGGTTCCGGCGCAGAGAAGGCACGCGAGCGAAGGGCCGCCGTCTCAGAGGTCGGCGCGTGGAGGTTACGCGGCGATGTGAGGGCCTCAAAGGGCGCGACCCCGCCAGGCTCATCATCCTCATCCGCTACCACCTCGTTCTCCGTGCTGTCTACCTTTTGGTCATCGTCTCGGCCGTCGTTTTCGTTTTCGTCTTCGCTGTCCGTGTCTACACCTCGGTAGATGAGGGGCTCGACCTCGCGCAATTCCTGACCGCAACAGACTGTTAGTCGCCTGTGTCCCGCGCGCACAAAAGGCAGGAGGTCGACGTACGGGGTTGGACTGACGGCGCGCGTAGAGCGGCCGCTGAGAGGCCTTGTTCGACCTGGTCAGGAGGTTGGTTCCTTCGGTCATGCTGCGGTAGAGCGTCGGCCGGCCTGCGGAGTCCTCGCCCTTTTGAGCAGGATCGTCGACGTGCGCTCGGTGCTGGTGGAGATGAGCCGCGCCGCTCATGGCCTGCTGCAAAAAGTCCAGGTGGCACGCCGAGAGCTGCGCGCCGAGACAAACCGCGAGATGGCGTCAGGCCAGGATCGAAGAGGCCGCCAAAAAGTGAGACGGAAGGCGCACCTTCTCGAGGTGGGGCATGATGTAGAGCATGCGCTGGGAGTTGTAGGTCTGCAATTGCTGCTTGACCTCTTCGTTGAGGAAAACGTAGACCTGTTTGATCTCCTCGTAGTGCGCCTCGGCCTGCTGTGATTTGATGGCCTCGGGCCGTTTCTTGGCCTTCTGCACCTTACGGGTGGCCTTGCCGAGATCAACGAGCGCCGCATCACGGAGCTCCACTTGTTTCTGAGGAGACAGCCAGGGTCAGCCCGACACGAGGGAGAAGTGGCGTCGAGGGAGAGGAGCGGCTTCGTACGCTGTATTGCTTCAACTGGCCGTAGAAGGCTTTGAGATCTTGGTCGATCTGCGCAACTCCACTCTGCGTGCCTCCAGTCAGCATAGTCGGGTGGATCAAAAGCGAGAGAGGTAAAGAGAGGAGAGGCCAAGTTGTACCGAGAAGCTGGCAGAGGCTTGTTGCATGCTTGAGGCGGCTTGCATAAAGTCCTCACCAAACCGGTTGCCCTCCGTGCCACCACCGAAGGATTGCAGCACTTGGGCCAACTCCACCATTTCGCTTCCCATGTCTGTTGGCGAATGTGGAGGTGAGGTCGCTTGCTTGTGGAAAAGAAGTACTTGCTGGCGGGAACCAGAGGCGAACGTACCTGAGAAGGTCTTGTTGTAGCGCACTACGCGCTTGTGGAGTCGCGCAACCTTCCTGAGCAGCTGCTCGAATTCTTCTCTTTGTTGGTCGAACTCGGAGTCATCGCCAGGGAGGTCTTTACGGAAGGAGGAAGTCAACTGCACACCAACAAAGAGGGTTGACAATAAATACCGCAATCATGTTTTATTTTTATTTATTTTATTTGTAACAGGTATTAAAAGAAAGAAAACGAAAACGAAGGAGCAAAGACGCACTTTTGAGGTTTGTTTGTTCATCCCAGCATAAGTGCGCTTGACGAAGATGCCTAGCTTCTTCTTGGAGTCGCTGCGCCCAAGCCGAGGCGAAGTGGGTTGGGCGGAGAACCGAGGGTCCGCTTCTCGAGCCTGCATGGCGTTTGTGTGGCGTCCTTTTGATGCAACGTTGTACTTGTTTGAGCAGTCCCTGCACACGTCCGGTTGTAAGAGTTGAGCTGGAAGTGGCCGTCTTTGTTGTTGCCGACAACTTTGCCTGTGGGGCAACGCTTTTGCAGGAGTTTCGTTGTTGTGCGGCGCGCAAATACAAGGAAGCGAGCGAGGTACCGATGGTGTGCTGACTTCTAGTCAGAGGTCGGTGTGGTGTGTGATGTTGTGGTTGAAGTGCAGAGTGTCTAGAGTTACGCAAAGCCAGAAGGCAAATCCCAGTCCCAGCCAGGAAGACGAGCCCGCTTTACATAGGGGCTTTCCCGAGCATTCCTGCACGCCGACAGACCGCTTCTTTGGCAGGCGCAAGTTCGTCTTCTTCATCCTCTATTTTCTTCGATATTTCGGTTTAAATATACTTTTCTACGTATGCGTGGCGCCATCCACTTCCGTCGGATCGAGGCGGGTTCAACCACCAGTGCTCGGGCCCACTCTTGCTTGGCGCGAATCAGGGCGAGATGGTGAGGAAGAAGACTCCAGCAGAAGAGGGAACGGAAAGTCATTCGCGGCAAAACTCGAGCGCACGGCAGCTTCAGGCGCTGACAGCGATGACGCTCTTCTTCAAAATGGGGAGGACGTTGGCGCGGAAGTAGTGGTCGAAGCACGGGGTTACGTAGTCGTTGTGCACGCACGACGTCGTGAAACGGAGCAGGCGGCCGGTTTCATCAAGCGTCCTGAGGCCGATCCAGTCATACTTGTACATGGGCAGCTCCTCGAGAGGGATCACCGTAGTGTCCGAGTTGTTGGCATACGTTCCAAACCAGCCCGTCTCGCGCGGGATCAACACCTGCGCGCGAGACCAGTTCAGCAAGGGCCCAATAGTCAGACCAGGGGCAAGGGAGAGGCACACCTGGTCGATGGTGGAGTAGCCCATTGCAAAGCTCTCCAGCGAGAGGATGCGCTGCTTGTAAACTGGATTCTTCACGTCACGCTCGTTGTTGATGTCGGAGAGGAAGATCTTGCGCTGCACGTATTCGGACAGCCCGTAGGGGTCTGTCCAACGTTCAGGGACATTAGCCATTCTGCACTGCTGCGCCTCAATATTGGGCTTGAATGAACGCACCGCGCCAGTAGCCAGCAAACGAGAGCAGCTCTTGCGCCCAGTCCTCGTAGATGCAGCAGTCGGCAATGTCGTCCAGCGTGACATTGAGGTACTTGATGCTGCCCAGCTGCACCGCATGAGAACACAACATATAGCCAACAGTTCAGTTCCTCTGGTAAGCGACGCACGCAGCGTCTCTGACTGCAGTCTGACGCACGTTGGGCGCGCCGTAGACGCCCATCTGTGGAGACACCCATGCGATCAGGTTCTTCATGGGCGGCTGGTTGCAGCGCTCTAGGTAGCCACGCAACACAATGGCGCCCTGCCCCACGCCGGCGGTCCATCAGCCACGGGAGCCAGTACATGACGCGGACCGAGCTGAACTCTACCTGCGACACGCCGATGGCGTTGAAACCGCCCACGAGGTTGGGGTCGGCGGCTAGCGCCTCACACACCAGCTCCACCTGCGCGAGCCCTCAAGGGTGAGTAACGCTCTTGCGCGCTCCCGAAGCCAGGCCATTATGCTGGGTACCTGCCGGTCGATGCCCGTGAACAAGCTGCCGTAGTAGGTGGTGATTTCCAACGCTCGCACGTAGACGCCCGGTAGGTTCTGTTCAATGAGTTCCTTCATGTGCCCCATCGTTGTGTTGACATCGAGCACTCCTGCCGGGCGCGAAACAAATAGTACAAATTAATTGGGAAGAGGGGGTAGAAAGTGGCACAAACTAGCTTTGGGTCAACCGTGCAGAACCACGACAGGGGTGTACGAGGAAGCGTGGGTAGAGAGCGCAGCGCTCGCAAGGAGCAGCCACAACGCGAACGAAACGCAGCTACTGCACGTCTTCATCATTAGGCAGATAACGACAAGAACGAGAAGTTGTCTTTTTCTTTTTCTTTTTCTTTTTCTACCACAAAAAATGCAGAAAAAGAAAAAAGAAACATCGAAAAATACAACATGGACGCGCCTCCGCAGGCGCAGAAGAAGAAGCGAAACAAAAGCGAGTCTAAGAAGAAACGCAAGCGCCACCGTGACCGCAAGCACAGAGAAGAAAAAGAGCCCAAGGAAGCGAAGGTTGCGCGACGGCTGTTTGCTGCAATTCAGCGATGCGGCAGTGGGGCAGAACACACAGCAGACGAAACTGCCGCGCTGCACGACGTCCGCTACTACACGTCTCGCCTTCTACGGCTAGGCACAGGTTCCATCTTCCTCTCCTTTCTTCACATGTTCCCATCCTCACCTCCCCGCCCACCAAAGACCCTACGCTTGTGGTGGATGAAACTGGACGCACAGTGCTGCACAGGGCCGTGCTGCAGAACAACGTTGCGGTGAGCCGCTACCTCATCGACACGCTGGGCCGTGACCTCATCAACCTTGTCTCTGGCTCTGAGGTCTTGCATCTCCTCTGCGCTGCTCTCGCCTAAGCGGTTTATTCTCATAACCTGTGTGTCTGCACAAACAGGACGCCAGCACAGCCTTGCACTATGCATGCCTCAACGAAAACGCTGAGCTTTGCTACCTGCTCCACCAGCGGGGCGCGGAGACCGGCATTGCCAATGCACTGGGCATCGCGGCAACTGACATTGGTTTTGAAGCTCTGCAGCGCCGGGGCCAGCAGCTCGAGGCCGATCGGCTGCAGCGGGAAGCTGAGTGGCGTGCTACCGACGCTCGCATCCGGGCCAGGAACCGCAGAAATGACTCTTCGACCCCGGACAAGGCCGATGCCCGGGATGGCCGGCGGGACGACGGCGAAGAAGACGGCCATGGCAGCAGCGAAGTTGAAGGGAACAAGGACGTGGAGGAAGACGATGAAGAATTCCATGTGTTTGACTACACGGAGATAAGCAGGAAGAGAGGCCAGAAGGGATGGCCGCCACCGGCCGATCCCAGCGAGGCCTTTGAACGGTGGAAGGAGAGGGAACGAAACAAGTGGCGGCGACAGCAAGAGGAGCAAGCTTGGGCCGAGAGGCTGGCCGACGAGTTCGCCAGCGAGGAGGGCCAACACGGTGGGTGGCGCGACCAGTGGGAACAAGGCGCCGAGCCGACCGGCGAGCTGGACGACGAGCAGTGGAAGGACTGGGTGCGGCGCGAGATGGGCCGGAAGGCCAGCCGGCGGTGGGGCCAAGACCACGCTGATTTCTATGACCCCAAGGCACGCCAGCGACGCGAGGAGGAGCAAAAGGAGAAGGAACGCTGCAAGCGTGAGCGTGAGCGGGAGAGCAAGGAGCGCATTGAACGGGAGGAGCGCGAGGAAGCCGAGCGGCGGCAAAAGGCCGAGCTCGCCCGGCGTAAGGAGGACTGGAAAACACTTGAAGCCGCCTGGGTCACGTTCGAAGAAATGCTCACCGCACGCAAAGATGAAGCCGACCTCGGTATGTGGCGGGCTAGATCTCTCCGAAAAACTCACATGGTTGGCACTTGATGATTGCCATTGCCCTTCTTCGCGCAGGGTTCGAAGATATTCCCTTTCCTGACATCGGCCATGATGAAGCAACAGGCCACACGCTGGGCGGTACGGTCCCTCGGGCGGAAGTTGCGGGGCGAGTGAGGCTAACCTCACGTGGGTACTTTTTTTTCGCAATGTGCCACGATCTGTCGCGTGAGATTAGGGTTTGACATCCACATGAACGCCCAAGAGACTGAAGAGGACAAGACAAAGTTCTTGCGGACCCTCTTCTTGCGCTGGCATCCAGACAAGGTGCCTGACCAACAACCCAACAAAGGCGCACACAACTCAGGCGCAACTAACACGATTGCGTGCCCGACTTGTTCATGTCCAGTTTGAACAGCGCTTAGGACACAGACTAAGACCAGAGGAGAAGGAACGAGTGTTGGCACACGCCACACGAATCACGCAACACATCACTCGCCTCAAGGACATGTTGGCCCAACAACAGGCGTCACCACTCCCTGCGCAGAGACCGTAGCACTTCTGTGTGTCATGTATACATTGTAAATGTGCCGGCGATTTGCCTATAACTGCGTCTGGCCTCGGTGGGCTTGGTCTTTCTCGGCGGTTCTCAGTTGAGGAGGTCATACACGTTTGAGCGATGTGGCTTGGTGTCTTGACCTTCTGCTGGCGTCGAGGAGGTTTCCGCCAGTACCTGACGCTGCGGAGCCACGTTGGTCCCTACGAGCTTCCGGCTACGAGCATAGCGAATGCCACACGCGTTACATAACCTGCACCAGGAACGGTTGCAAGAGATGAGTGAGGGAATGCAGAATTCTGGGAAATCGGCCTTTAGAGCAAATTCCTGGCCAAGAAAAGGTAAAAACCATATTGCTCCCAGTTTTCCACTTCACCGCTCTGAGTTTTTCATGTGCTATTTTGGCTCGTATTCGGGGGAGGTCGGAGGTACGAGAGGTGTTGTGGGGGCGTACGTGGACGGCCCAGAGGGGCCTGTGCGCCACTGACTAGTGTGTTGCGAATGACAATGAAGGCAAGCCTTGTCGTCAAACGTGCGTGAGACCCGTCTCTTCCTGCGAGCAGTGGGCCTGCTGCGCTGGTGCGATCGAGCAGCGTGCCGGTGAAGCTGGATAAGATCGACCTCCAACACGCTTGCCGAGGATTCGAGAAGGTGCATCTCCTCTTCTGCTAGGCCTCCCTGTTGCTGCTGTTTCAGGTGGAGGCGAGCAACCGTGTTTGCCACAACAGCGACCTGCACAGTTCAGTAGCTTAGCATCACTAATCGAAAGAACGATGGCCAAACCCTTCGTTCTTTGCAAGGAGGATGCACGTGCCTCGCCCAACAGCTTCGTCGCTTCTGCATTGTGGACCGTCTTCTGTTGATCGCGTGGCGCAGGGGTGATTGTGAATCTTGAGAGGTAGCTGTGGATGTCGGCCCTCTGCATCAAGGTGTCGTTCTTGGTGTGTGTTTGCTTGGGGTGAATGGCTGCCCGGGCATAAGAGACTGTGTGGTCGGACGCCACAGAGCTACAGTCCTGTCTGCTCTTCTCAGTCACGAGCTGACCCTTAACCGTCCGCGACGACTGCCCACTCGTGCACCCCAAATTGTTTTTCCCACCCGCCGCACACCCCCAGACAGATAAAGTCATTTATGTTGTGGTTGGACAGGTCATCTTGATGCGCAAACGTTCCCCATCCACCTTGCGCTAAGTTGCCGTGCCCACCTTTTATTCCCGATGCGTGTTCCTTGGAACCGGTGGAGTGTCAACCGCTTGTTAGGTTCGGGCTGAACTAAGCAACAGACAAAGGCGGCGACCAGCCCAAGCCCAGAAGGGCAAGCTGCTTGCAGTGGTCATGAAAGAACGACCACGATCTTCCCTACAACATGGCGCGTCTCAAGGTCTTGCAACGCCTGCGGAACGTCGGGCAGCGCTATTTTCTTGGCCACCATTGGGTTGAGACGGCCGCCTGCCAGAAGTGACACCATCTCCTCTGCCATACTCTTCAGATCCTCTTGCTCCTTGCGTCTGCACGCCAATCTTCAACATTCATCTCATTTCATGGTTGTCGTATCGACGACGCCGCACCTCTTTGGGCTCGCGTGGGCTAGGCCGAGGGCTAGACCGTGCACGGAGATAGCTTGGGCTTGGCTCGGCACGGGCCCGAGAACTTGATCCACAATGGCCACAAGACCGCCGTTGAATGAGATCGCGGGCAGCAGCGACGTGGCGCTCTCGCCGCTCACGCAGTCAATGGCACACTCGACGCCCACCCCTTCTCCACCATTTAAGTAAACGTCCTTCAGTGAGCTTGGAAGGTTGTACCGTCAGTGATGGCCAGAACGCGTTCAGCAACGTTTTCATTGTTGTAGTCGATCACTTCATCGGCGCCAAGTCGGCGCACGAAGTCAGCGTTGCGTGCCGAACAAGTGGTGATGATCGGGTGGAGTCCAGCCAGCTTGGCCAGCTGGATTGCGAAGCCGCCCACACCACCGGACCCAGCGGTGATGAGAATCGATTGGCCTGCAATCACACAATTTGGTTGAGCAGAGACACCCTGCTTGGGCGAGGCGGAAGAGGATCGCGACTTGCCTTTCTTTACGTGGAGCTTACGATGCAGGGCCTGGAAGGCAGTGAGCCCAGCACAGGGCAGAGCCGCAGCATCAGCCCAGTCGACACTGTTTGGCAAACGAGCCACAGTGTGGGCTGTGGTGATGGCAAAGTCAGCCAAGCCACCTGCGCAAGAAAAGCCGGTTAGCGGGCTCGCCTTTCATGAGCAAACTAGCCACTGCCTGCGGAGTACCATGCGGGCCTTGGAGACTGCCATGATAGAAAACCCGATCGCCTGGCTTGAGGGAGGTCACCCCGTCGCCAACGGCGTCCACCTCACCGGCCACATCTAGGCCCAACACAGCCGGAAGTGCGACTAAGTTCACAAGAGGCGGCTGCATGACTGCATTTTGCCACACGTATACGTCAGCCAAAGTCCACGGACAAAATATTAGAGGCCCACACCTTTGTAGTCCACTGGGTTGAGGCCCACCGCACGCACTCGCACGCGAACTTCACCTGCACCAGGTGCAGGTATAGGCCATCCACCGCTTGGTGCTGATGCTGAGTGCCACTCAAGTGGTTGCCCCTTGGCTTTGAAGACCCACGCCTGCATTCGCTGTGTGCGCAGTTAAAGCAAACTAAAGAATTTGAGGCAACCGCGAATTTTTGGTCGATGTCGAAAACCGGCATAAATCCAGGCGGCACGGCTGCACAGGCAAACACCAAACCCACCCAACCTGCTGCCGTTCGTCGAATTAACAGCTAAACCTCCTCCCATCCTCGCGAACCCATTTACTCTCATCTTCTCCTTTGTGTCTCGAGTCTCGTAGCGGATTCCCATCGGAGCTCCAACGACGTTGTCCTTTTATATCAACATGTTGGCATCATCCTCGTCCTCCACTTCGGGCTCCTCATCGATGGGAGAGCCTCAACCGCAATCAAACAGTCCGCGATCGTCTCTCCTTTCTTCATCTTCCTTCTCCACCTCTCCCTCTTCGTCGTCGCCACTTCGTGGCCTCAATGCTAGCGATGAGGTGAAGGAGCAAGTTACCATTTTAGCCCCCACAAAACCTGTCCCTCAACCTTCCCTTCAATTCGAGAATCTGATCGTAGATCAAGACGCCGCCAAAGAGTTGCAGTGCGCGATCTGCCTCCAAATCCTCAACAAACCTCGCCAATGCAAGAACGGCCATCTCTTCTGCCTTACTTGCATCACCAAGTGCATTACCAAGAACCCCGAGTGCCCTTCCTGCCGCTGCCGCCTCACGGAGGAGGTTCTAGCGCGAAGCCTCTTCGTGGAGAGGCACATCCGCAACCTCAAGGTCTACTGTAAGTACCACTTCAAATGGAGTGAGGACGCCAAGGACTGGGACGAAGATGAACATGGCTGTCCGCATGTCCTCACCCTTGAGACTCGCGTCACGCATGAGCAAAAGTGCGGCTTTGCTCCGGTGAACTGCAAGTACAGCCCGCTCTGCGGCAAGCAGCGCCGCATGAACCTTGACGCCCACGAGGTCTCCTGTCCCTTCCGCCCGCTCGAGTGCTCCCATTGCAAGAAAGACATTCAGTTCTGCAACATGGAGGTCTGCTTTCTCCCACCTTCCCCCCTTTGAATGAACCGCGCTCTCAAACCTTTTTCGCTGGTCGGCTGCCTTCTTCTGCTCAGGAGCACACGAAGCTGTGCCCGATGGTGCCGATCGAGTGCACCGCCTGCGGCATCGAGCTGCTACGCGGCGAGATGGACACTCACCTTCGCGACAGCTGTCCCGAGGCCGAGGTCGAGTGCACCTACGCGGACCAGGGCTGCCCCAAGAGGGTATGTCCACCAATTCATGTTCACCATTATAGAGAGATTGTGTGACCGACCGGTCTTATGTTTGTGGGCTTTGTGCAGGTCATCCGCAAGCACCTTGAGGAGCACTTGAGCAAGGAGATGGCTTACCACATGATCATGCTCAAGAAGTCGTTCGACTTGTGCACCAAAAACGTCAAGGACGAGTTTGAGACCGTTCTTAAGGTAGCTTTCTTATCCCATCACATCGTGTTTCTCGTTGGATGCCTTCTCACTCATATCTTGTTCATAGATGAAGGACGACCGGATTCGTCAGCTCGAGAAGGCGCTTCGGGTCACTGGTACGCGCAAATCACTTGGGTGCAGACCTGATGAACTCATGTCTCCGCTCCTACTCCTGCACAGACACAAAGGTGGTGTGGAAGATCAAGAACTTCAGCTCTGTGCGCAAGAAGAGCTACCTCCAGAGCGACAAGTTCTCCTTTGCCGAGTTCAACTGGTTTGATGAATCCATCTTGGTGGTGACTTACTAATCTCATCGCTCATTCTCTGATGGTGCGCTTTTATCATGTCTGCTTGTCGTACGCACATGCAGGTTCATCGGGTTTTACACGGACGGCGACAATGACGAGAGTCGGGGCTACTTCTCGATTTACCTGTTCCTTGATGTCAACCACATGCCCAAGGGCAAGGCTGTTACTATCGAATACTTCTTGACGTTCATCAACCACAAGGATCCCGACGAGACGGTCAAGAAAGGTGAGCTATCACTTCTCCTTCCTTTGTGCTTCTCAGACTCACTTTTTTCATTCCTCTCTTGTAAACAGAGTTCAAGACGACATTCCCGATCAAGGGTGGGCAGGGCTGGGGCGACCGCAAGGCGGTGCTGGCCTCCAAGATTTCGGCTGAGAATGGGTTCCTCAAGCAGGACACCCTTTACGTGGAGGCCGAGATCGCCGTCAAGAAGGTCACCTGGAATCTTTGACTTTGTCCCCTGCGGACCTGATGGGGACGGAAAGGGCTCCCTTTTGTTTGTACAGCTGCTTTGCATATTTGGGGGGTGGAATAAAATTCCATGAACATTTGGGGAACACGAGCCGGCGTCAGCAAGAGCGGCGCCAGCAGAGACGTCGATGGAAAGGGCCAAGGGGGGAAGTCAGGGAGCAGGGCAGCGCCCATCACCCACCACAACAGCCACACAGGGCGAAGCCGAAAAGAAGGGCGGAATGGAAGAAGATGGTTGGGTTCTGATTGAGGAACGCGACAATTTGGAAGATGAAACGCCAGATGCATCATCTATGGCTGACGCACCTCTCACCACAAGCCCTGCTCAGTTTGCGCACCTCTATCCTTCTCACCTGGCCATCTCCACAAAATGGCTCCAATTGGCGGCCAACTCGCGAGGGTGGGTCTACCTACAGTGGCGCGAATGCGAGAGATATGCGCGCTATATTGCGCACTTCTTCCCCAGCAGCGCCGTGATCGAGAGACGTCTAGCCGCTGTCGATGACGAACGAGGTCGAGCGAGGCAGGAGGCCCGCGAGCTGGTCGAGCAGGAGCTTAGGCGCCAGAGCGACATCGCTGCTCGGCACAATCGCGAGGGCGAGCTGCGCAACCAGTGGGTGGCCGCCATTCTGCGACGCTGGGCCGCCGTCGACGCCCTCAAACGCCGCGCTGAGCAGGGTGATGACCAACCAGATGACAATGGTGACAGTCCAACTTCGGCTGAAGCCGCAGCTACGGCCTCGCCCTCGACCTCGGGTTCGTTAGGGCAGAGCGCTGAGCTCGACGGGTGGGAGCTCATCGGCGCCGCTCCAGAGGGGTCGGCGGCCGCCAACCAAGTTCAGGAAGAGGGCCCAGGTGAAGTTCAGGATTCAGTCAGCGAGAGGAAGGAGGAGGAGGAGGAGGAAGAAGAGAGACATGATGAATTGTACGAAACCGAGAAGAAGCGGGATGAGGAGAAGAAGCAACTGCAGCAACAAGAAGATGAAGAGGAACGAAGACTGCGAGGGCGAAGCGAGGCATGCCTGCGACAGTACGTGACCGAGCAACTTCAGGGCGTCGGCGCCTACGACATCCGCTTCGTGCCATTTGCCTATCCGCGTCGCCGAGCCGTGGCCGACTTTGACCGCTGGCGCCGTTCTCTCTGGTATCAACGCGATGGCCACCTTCAATTCTAACTCGAATGGCAGCTGACATTTACCTTCTTGTGTGACTCAGGTTTGCGCCAGCGGGGTTCTCGCAGATGGTCGATAACGTTAGCGAGGAGGCCGTGTGGGTGCCCTACTACGCCATGCGCCTGACCGTCATCTCGTCTTTCAAAGCCAAACTCGTCGTGCCCGTCGCCACTGCTGCCGCCGAGCCCCACACCGCCACCGACTCTCCTGCTGTGCGCTCCCCCACCGCCGTCGCCGCTCTTGAGCCCGATGTGCGCCGTTGGACTCACGCAAAGGCCACACGCGCGCGCAGAAGGTGAAGCGAACCGAGGTGAAGGAGATCGTGGTCAGCAAGGAGAGCGTCTATGATAACCTGCTCGTGTGCGCCTCGGTGGAGGAGAGCGATCAGACCCTTGTCAAGGCCATCGAGGAGTGGGATCTGACTCCGGCCATCGATATCTTCACCCTATCGTCCCTCACTTCTCCTTCCACGACAACCGCGACTTCATCATCTTCTCCATCAATCTTGGCTGCGGCGACGACCGCCAATGCACGCGCTGCACAGAACGATGCCGAGCCTCCGTGCGCCGTGAGTGTGCGAAGCATCATTGGTGCGCCGTTTTTCTTTATATTTATCTTTTTATTTTGCGAATTTAATTTTTTTTCGTGATTTCCTCTCTACAGCACCAAACGACGCGTGGAAAAAGGCCGAGCGAGAGATCATCGCGCGCGAGAAGGAAGCCTGCACGGAGCAGATCAAGCGCGAGCACCAGCCGCAAAAGGTGCAGCAGCTCATCCTCACCAAGCTCACCTTCAAGGGCCGCCCGAGCTTTTCCTGCGTCTACGCGCCGGTCCACCTCCTCACCTACTCCCACAAGGGCAGGCGGTACGTCGAGCGCCACCAGCGGACGTCCCCTGACTGGCCATAAGAAGCGGCTGGCGGTCACTTCTGACTTGTCTTGGGGCGGAGAGCAGGTACGCGTATGTGACGAACGGCCAGACGGGGCGGGGTCACGGCGAGCGGCCCTACGGCGTGGGCAACATGATCGGCGGCGGACTCGAGCTGCTGGAAAACATGTTTGGGGTCAACGAGCAGGAGACGGCCGGCATTCTGTCCGGCCAGGCGCTGCGTCGGGTGGACAACTGCCCGCACTACCGCGAGGCCGGGTGGTATCTCGTGTTCCCGCCGTCCCACTCCTACCTGATCACGTCGGCCACGGGCTTCATCACCCTCCGCAACGCCGGGCAGCGCGACATCCACCTTTCCTCTTTGCCACGGTTCGTCTTTTTTGTATATATTTCTTTATTTAATTGGTAATTGGTAATTTATTTTTTAATTGTTGAATTCTTCAGAGGCGGAGAAAAGGTGATCGGCACGTACGTGCTCAAGGCCGGCGAGGCCGAGACCTTTGACTACAAGGGCAACTGGTGCATCGAGCTGAGGGGTGTTGCAGATGCCGACCGAAGCCAGCCCGACATTGAGCTGATTGAGTTCCAGACGTCAGGCGGGGGCCACCACGGCAACAAGCTCGGCATGACCTACTACGGCCTCTAGAGTGTGTGTGGGTGTGCGTGTGACACACCATTGTACAGACGCTGAACATCATCATTTGTTTTCGTTTTTTAAAATTTAAAAATAACCATTTATATCGAGAAATATTTACAAATTGTTTTTTTCTAGTGCTTGGCAAGGGCGGCCTTGTCGGCGTAAGCCTCCTTGATGCCCTTCCGCTGCGCGAGACGTTCGATGTAGGCCTTGACCCGCGGGAACTTGTCCAGCGCCTCGGCACCCACGAGCCAGGGCAGCATGGAGAGCCAGGGGTAGTTGTTGATGTCGACGATGCTGTACTTGTTGCCCACGAACCAGTCCTTGCCCTCGAGGTGGCCCTCGAGCACGCCCAGCACGCGGTGGATCTCCTTCTCGTAGCGCTCGATGGCGGAAGGCAGCTTCTCGGGGTGAAAGTTGGAGAACCACCCCTTCTGGCCAAAGTAGGGGCCAATGCCTGAGGCCTGGAAGAGAAGCCACTGGTGGCCGTCGGCGATCTCATCAGGGTCGGTGAACCAGAACTTGTTGTCCTTGTCATAGTGGTGCTCGAGGTAGAGCAGGACGGCGACAGACTCCCATACGACCTTATCGCCGCGCTGATGGTCGACCAGCGCAGGGATGCGGCCGTTGGGCTGGATGGCGAGGAACTCGGCGGGCTTGTTGGCGAATTCGATGTACTTGGACTCGTAGGTGAGGCCCAGTTCCTTCAGCAGGGCAACCACTTTCCAGCCGTTGGGACCACTGCCGTGAGTCCAGAGAGTGAATTGAGGCGCGCTAGAAGACGACATCGTGCAAGGTTAAGATGCTTTGCTTGTGTTGGTTTGATGTGCAGTGGTGTGAGATCCCCTTAAGTACACTCCACCAACCGCCGAGGCGATACCAGCACGCCGAACTTGCCTCGTCGGCGCTTCGAGAAGGGCAGAAAACCCGCGCCATTATGATCTTTATGTCGACACATTCGATACATTCCGCCGAAAGAATTTGTGCTATTTTGGCGGTGCCGGTTGTGCCATCGCACGCTGCTGGCCTTGCTTGAGCTCGCGCTTCATCTGTTTAATGTACGGCACGCCGTCGATAAGCAGGGGCTGGTAGCACACATGCCGCACCGAGGCCGACCACCGCGCGATCTCGTCCTCCATTTCCGCCCTGGTTGGCAGGCGGCACCGTCCGCCCAGCACGCATGCCGCCCACTTGCTCTGGGCCTCGGCCACAGGGAAGACCGAGAACAGGTGGACGTCCACCAGGCCTGCGTTTCATCAAAGCGCGTTCATTGAGCACACAACACGAGACAACACTCGTGCTTCGTCACGTGTGAACAGCAGGCGGGAGCGGCGGACCGATAAAGACCAGGCTCGGATAGGCAGGATGAAACACGCGGCGGTAAAGGACGGTCTTGTCTCCGCACTGCCGCGAGGACAAGGGCTCGGACGCATCGCGGGGCGCGGTCGGAAGCAGGTCCGCCTCATGGAGGAACGGGAACGAGAGCCGGTAGCCCGTGCAGTAGACGATGGCGTCCACCTCGGCCTCGGTTCCGTCGTCAAACACCACGCTGTGTTCCCGCACCCGCACGACGCGCGGCTTGGGCGTCTGTCGTTGCACATGTCGCTGCCACGCGTTCACACGGATGTCGTCTCGCGATGTGCTGGCGACGATACCAAGTGAGTGAGCGAGGCTGCGGCCTGGGCTGTTTTGCAACGCTTGCATGGGCTCAGCTGGGGTGGGGTGTACCTGAGATAGGTGATGGCAGCGACTGATGAAATCTCGGCGCCGATCGCGGCACCGCTGTCGCCCATCCCGACCACGACCACGCGCTGGCCTTTGAAAGCCTCCGGGCGGCGGTATTCCCGGCTGTGGAGCTGTCGGCCCCGAAACGCGGTCCGCCCCTCGATCTCGGGCAGAACTGGGCTCCAGTGGTGGCCTGTGGGCAATACCCATCTCCATCGTCAGGACATCCGGGGATGTTATGTGGCCTCGTGCACACACACCCAAGTGGAAGGGCGCATTACCATGACACACAGCAACGGCGTCGAACTCGCTGGTCTGCTCCTCCCCGGTGCGCCGATTCACGACAGTGACTTGCCACCCGACCACGTCCACGGCCGCTTCATGACCTCCGTCGCCCTCTGTCTCACGCTGGGAGAGCAGGGGCGCTACCTGACATCGAGTGGGGCTGGTGAGTAGGTCGAGCAGTTCCCCGTTCTTCGCTTGGCGACTTGGTGGTGGTGGGCCGTACCTGCGTCACACGCGTGTTGAAGTGGACCTTGGAGGGCAGGTCGTAGGCCTCGGCAAAGTCCTGGGCCAAGGAGATCGGCGGTCAGCAGCTGGCGCTCGGTCAAAGAGGAAAACGACTTGGAGTGGAGGCGCACCTCGAGGTAGGCCAGGACCTGAGAGTGGTGGGCCCAAGGACTGGTCGAGGCTCGGAGCCGTGCGAGCAGCGACTTGTCCTCTGCGTCCTGCCGCCGGATCAGCCAGTCCTCGATGGGGTGAGACTTGAAGGAGGTCATCCGCCGCGTCGAGAGCGTGCGTAGCGACTGGTAGCAGCCACTGTGTCCTGTCGGCGCGCACACATGAGGCGGAGCTTCTCCTCGAGTACTAGCAAAATGACGGAGGGAGAGACCGTCTGTGTGGTCGTCGTAGTGCCAGAGGCCACCGAGGTGAGGTTCCTGCTCGAAGATGGTCACCTCGAACCCCTCGTCCAGCAGGGTCTTGGCGCATACAAGCCCACTGGCGCCGGCGCCTGTCCTCCAAGCCACATAATCAGCAAAGCCCGCGTCCATGGACCGGGAGGTGGAGGTTCTTCACCTATGATGGCCACTCGCTTGCCCTGCCCGGGCTTGGCCACCAAAGGTGGCTTGTCTGAAGAGGAGGAAGCTGGCTGTAGCGCATGGTCAACGTCGTCACGGTCGTGTCCCGCCACAACTAGACCAGCACCGAGTGCGAACGCGGCGGACCGCCCCAAGCTGGTGCGCTCCCTCTCCTTTCGCCGTCTTCGGTGGGTGAGCTCACCCACGGCCCAGCACGGCCGGTGTATAAGTAGATTAGCCGCAGCAGATTTGGCGGCCGCAGAGCTGAACCTTCCGAAAAGAGGAGCGGCCCAACCGCGCTGACCACTCAAACAGCGACTCACTGCTGTTGAGACGCCACCGTTCGGCCAGCGGTTCAGCATTGCGCGTAGGATTTATGCCTTTTTACAAGATTTCGGGCTGAGTTTTCGCGCCTTCCGCCTTGTGCTCACAACCAACGCTCGGCAATCGATCAACGGAGTCATCCATGGAAGCCAACGTGCATGGCAGCTATCACGATTCGTTGCCACGATTTCAAGATGACACAAATAGCTTCGGCAAAAATCGTGAAGATGCATTCATGGAGGTTCAGCATCTTGTTGAGAGGCATTTTGTTGCGTTCCTTCTCGCAGCCTTATGCTGCTTCGGTGCCCTCATCATCCTCCTGCGAGGCAAACGTGGAAGGTATGCAGCACTGCAGCATTGCAAGGTCAGTAGTACTGACCTGGTGCATGACCAGAGCCAGGAGGAGTGCCGAGGAGGGCCCCACAGGCCCGCTCAGGCCTCTCACTCTCAACTGCTGGTACTGCAACACGAACCAGACAGTCCCCGCGCTGCTCAAAGACGGCTGGACCTGTGACCACTGCACTTCACTCAACGTGGGCTTCAACGAGGTGCACGAGCCACGCGTCCCCCCCCCCTCCCCTCCAGCTTTGTGTCAACCGCTCAAACCACTCCTCTACGCGCAAGTAGGAAGGCGACTATCGTACAGTCCCCCGAGAGATGTACGATGAGAAGCTAAATCATGGCATTGCGCCTCGCGGTACACCTTTACCCTCCTTTTCTCCATCAGCGTCGACCTCACGTCCCCGTTCGTATTGCTGGTGGAGGCAGAAGTGGTCAACCCGGGCGCGTCGTACTTCTCGGTCACGCGCGGGACCGTGTCGCCACACAACGTTCTCTGTACGCGCCTGCAGTCCTCTCGCTGTGCAGTGTTGATCGATCAGCTCTCGATGACATCCACCGTCTCGCTATGACAGGTGATCGGTGCCAAGTCAACCAGACCCTGTGGCTCCAACAACTCTCGGCCTTTGTCCCGCAAGACGAGGTGCGGCTCTTGGAGCTTGCTGCCCCGCGCAAGAGCAAGCTCACATGTGGGCCCTGATGAATAGAGGAACGAGGATAGAGAGATGGAGGCGTTCAAGCGGCACCTCGACAAGATCTACGCCCTTTGTGCCAAGTGCGCTGAGGGTGTGTCGGTCGAGCTCGATCGAAAACATCGCGTGCTCGAGGAGATGTCCATCGCCCGCCGTATCGCTGAGTCGGCCAAGAACAGCGTCCGAAAGGTTCGTTAGTCCCCCAGAGACCCTTTCAGCCGTCTGTTCACTTACCGTCCCGTCGGCCTGATTCAATCAGCTCCGCACGACGCGCCAGACCTTCCGCTCGCTCAGTTCGGCTCTGCGTATCTACCGAGTCCTCGTTTCGTTTCTCCTGCTCGCTGTGTTCATCGGTACGGCGCGCTCTCCACTTTTGGTTGCTGCACGAGTGCGATCGACCCAACAAACGCGATTGTCTTGCAGAACGGTTGTACGTGATGTACCACACGAACGATGACAGCAGGACTGCGGCCACAGAGGAGCTGCGGCAACCGCTGCTGGTCGAGAGCTGGCTCATGATCTTGTTCGGTGGGCAAGCGCAGTTGCTGGCCGACGCTCTCTGCTACGCGGCCCTTTCCCTCTGGCCTGTCGACCTCCTCCTGACCGTTTGTCGACCGCGCGCCTTCCTCCTGCCCTACCGGCATACGACCCAGCTCTTCGTTGAGGTGCGTTGCTCATATCATCACTTCTTATTCTTCTTCCCTATCGTAGTGGCCGATCTGATGAACCTGAGGTATGTCCAGTTCTTCTTGTGTCTGGTGCAAGCAGTGCCGCTGCTGGACATGAAGAGCGAACGAGCCTCGATTGAATGGGTTCACCACGTCCCGACCTCTTGCGCCATCGTCGCGGTACGCCCCCAAGTGCAGCTCTACAGGTTGGTGGATGAAAAAACCTGGCGGCGTGCAAGCTAACTGACCTCCTCCGGGCCGAGCACAGCTGCTTGTGCTCGAGCTACCGCCCGTGGAGACGCTCTTTGCCCGCATCGCCCGGTACCGGCAGGCTTCGGTGTCTCGGCTTTCTGCATCATCCCGTGCTCTGAACGAAGGAGAGGAGGAAGATGAGAGCGCTTCTTTCTCGGCGTCACCGCGCTCGACTTCACGGACCGGGACGCCAAGATCGTCGGTTACGCTGCGCCAGCGGCATGACGCGTCGAGGGCACCGCTGGCCTTCACGGCCCCGCCTAATCCGTTCGCCCAGCTGGGCGTCGAGGACAAGCTGGCCAGCATTTCTCTCTTTGAGGAGCACGACGACAACGGCGCCATGATGATGGACTGGACTCTGCACTGAGGCCAAGCAGCGCCGTTACCGCACAGCAACTCGAAATCTGATCAATTTTGTTTGGTGGTGAAAAGGTAAGTCGACTCCCTTTTTCTGCCGGACGCGCTAAAATAAGTAAGACCGTGAGGTTCAACGGCCCTCACTGGTGCTAAGCTGGGCGTGGCCTGTGTGGTTGTTGGGGGGCGGGGATCACGTGATTGCGCAGGAGAGAAAGAAAGAGCACGACACGAGCCGACAGAGCTAAGCGCCACATAAACACTCAAGCTTTTGTGTTCAAAAAGACAGCAGCGGAGGGGGGAGGAGAGGAGGATGAGCCAACGAGACCGAGATCGAGAGCGGGAGAGGGAAGGAGGGCGAGAGAAGGACCGCGAGCGTGAGAGGGAAGGAGGGCGAGAAAAAGACCGTGAGCGAGATCGCGACCGGGACCGCGATCGAGAACGGGACAAGGGCAAAGAGCGGCTAGATCCGACAGAGGGGGATCGAGAACCGTTGAGGGGCAAGAGCAGAGACAGGGATGAATCGCCCAAACAACACAACAACAACAACAGCAATCGATCATCCGGAAAAGCGAGCGGGGAACGAACCGGAGAGCGTCCCCACCATCTGCGGCGGGACTCGGGCGGGGCTGGAGGAAAGGGGCCGGGAGGAGAGGACAGCAAGTCCTCCACCAAGCAGCGCGACGTCGATCGAGGCTTGAGCAGCAGGAGCGGGAACTATGACCTCATCAAGGGCGGGGGGGATGAGCTGCGCGCCGCTGAGGGAGGCGAACGCCCCAAGACCGACCGGTCCAAGGGCGCTGACGACCGCCTGCGCGGCGACGAGAAACCAGCCAAGGGGGGCAACGAAGACCGGAGCAAGGCGCAGCAGGAGCTGACGACCATTGGCAAGGACAAGCGCTTCGACACCGTGGGGCGGAGCTGGAAGGAGCGCGAAGGCGGCTTTTCGAGTGCACGTAACGTGCCGACGCGCAGCAGCGATACCTTGCTCTCCTCAGGAGGAGGAGGAGGAGGAGGAAGCCGGAGCCGGTACGACCCAGAGAAGCGGCGGAGCATGATTGCCAACGAGTTGCCCTCGAGCGTGAAGCGCGAAATGGGCTCGCGGCCTGAGTCGGCTATCGACCGCGTCGGGAAAGACAAGCCCCGGCGGCCTGGTTCCACGCACTACGTCAGCACTTCCTCCAGCTACGGCGGCAGCAGTAGCTACACCAACGGTGATGGCGAGCTCAAGTTACGCGAAGTCGGTCCCTCGGGCGATGCTACGCCCGCAGAGGACAGGAAACACTCCAACGTGAGCGGTGGAAGTGGGAATGGACAAGCGCAGATAAAGATATCAGGCCCGATCGTCAGCAGACCAGAAGAACGAGACCGGCGAGCGACCGACTCAGCCGCGGCGAAGCGACCAGTCAGCGGCAGCATGATTGTGCGCCCGACCGAGTCATCGCTCGCAGCAACGGCGTCGTCCACGATACTTGCGCCCAGCAACAAAGAGCGGCGCACGTCACACGAATCTGGACGAGAGAGCAAGGAACAGGCCCCGACGCGGGATGGGACACCTGGGACTGCGACAACATCATCCCGAGGTGAGCCGCCGATACCGGGCGTAGGTGGGCCGGCGATGCCCGCGAGCGTGAAGGCAGGCCTGGCGAAGGACATGCTGGCACCGATGCGGGAGAGCATGGCCCTGCGCGCCAAGGCTGAGAACGACCAAGCAGTCTCTCACAAAGTGCAAGCCGAGGTTGAATTCCCCCAGTTGTTTTGTTGCCTGCTTGTGTGATGGCTCACATTGACGTTGTGCGGCAGGTGAAGGAGCTGCGGGCCAGGGTACGACAACTGGAAAGGACCCTCAAGCAGGAGCGAGACGATGCCCGTCGCTACAAGTCGCTCTACGAAGACCTGCGGAAGGACATGGAGGTTCGCTTCGCCGTTTCTTTGCCCGTGTGGCGGGCGTGGTTGGCTGATTAGTGGTTGCCGCCTGTGTGGCAGGACGCGCTGAGCCGGGCGGCCATGCGGGCCCGCGAGGAGAACGGCACTGCCCAGCCCACGACCAACCCGAATGCAGGCGCCACCACCAGCAACGCGAAGCCCGCGGCGGCCACTGAAAAACGGCTTGCACCAGCGGAGGAGCCGCGAGCACCACCGGCTAGACCCACCTCACCCGTGGTCACCCCCCTGTTGCCTGTCGCGGAGCCAGCCCAGGAGGTTCCTTCATTGCTCCCCAGCCGGCCAGCGCCATCACCACCACAACCAGGACCGCCGGTGCCGACACCGTTACCGTCGCCTTCAGCGACCGTGGTGAGCGCCTCCGCGCCCCATCCGACCGTCACGAATGTTTCGCCACAGAGCGAGAAACCCCTCGCGAGCGCTCAGCCGCCACACGTCGAGAAGGCGAGTGGGCCCAGCCCAGCGGTGCCCGAGAAGTCTTCCTCGCTGCCTGCCGTCAGCCAGACCGACAGCAAACCAGCACCTGCACCTGTTGCTGCTGCCGTGGTCACACCGGCACCTGCACCTGTTGCTGCTGCCGTAGTCACACCGGCGCCCACACCTGTTGCTGCTGCTGTGGTCCCGGCACCTGCACCTGCTGCCGTAGTCACACCGGTACCTCAGCAGGTCGCACCAGTGAAACAATTTGGCAACACGCTCGCCACACAAGGTTGTACACCCTCGCCCAATGTCGAGCTTGTGTGGTCCTCAACTTGACTGACGTTCAGTGGGGTTCACTTCAGACCTGAGCTGCTTCTTGGTCAAACGCAACCGGCCCAAGGAGAAGGAGAAAGAGAGCCTCGTGCTCGCATTCCATCAAGGCGGCATTCGCATTGTCAAGCCTTGCACTGAGGTCCGCCGCTCCCTGGCGTCGTCTCTCTCGTTCACTCGAGTGAGCCTGACAAGCATGCTTCTTTATGTGTGACAGGAAGTGGTGGAGGACCTGAAGTGGGAGCACGTTCTGCGATGGCACTGCAATGAAGAGGAGCACTTGTTCCGATTCTTTGTGGAGAGCAGATCTACATCAGCTCTCATCAACCACACCTACGAGGCTGATGAGGTACCCCTCCTTCGCCTCCAAACGACAAACAAGCGCAACGACAAGTTGCTCACAGCACAACAAACACACACAGGTGAAGGAGATCAATCGACTGGCTACCAAGTTCATCAATCCATCGGCGGGTAGCAGCGATAGTGAGGGCGAGAAGGCCTCCGGCACAACCGACAACGGCACCTCGAAACGCTCGTCAGGGGCACACGAGGTGACGTTGGATAAGAAGGCCTCTGGAGATGGTACGACTTAACTTGCGCGCACTAACCTCCCGCGGTCCTGTAGCTAACTTGGGGCCCGCATCCGCAGAGGCTGAGAATCGCGCCAAGTCCAAGAAAGGAAGCTTCATGAAAAAATTCTCGTCCTTCCACAGAAGAAAGAGGTCGGTCGTCAACGATCGGGAAACGCACTAAAACTAACCTACCCAGTCTTGTCTGGAGCTCTTTCCTTTCGGCCCAAAATAAATGTGTATGGGTTTTAGTACTTTTATTATTTAATTATTTTTGCCTCCGTACGCGATTAGGAAATCCTCTTGGGGCTTGCTTTTAGGCGTTGGCTGGGCGCGTAGCCAAAAAGAGTCGCGTAAGATGCCCTTAGGACACTAGAAAGAGGCCTCTGCACGAGTAATTTCGTACATTTGATTGAATTGGTCTGATAAATTGGCCCTTGAAAGAGATGCGAAGAAGTAAAGACAAAAGCTCGTCGAAAGGCTTCTTCCGATCGGGCTCGACCATAAGCAAATTCGGACAGAAGACGCTAGATGCTGGCCATGAGGTCAAACAGCTGTGGGGCTTAATCGAACGAGCCTTTGCGCTCGACCGGGAATATGAAGGGAAAGATGGAGGCCAAGAGGAGCAATCGTGGGAAGAGATTCCTGAAGAGAGACAGGAGGTCAACATCTTCCTTGACCACCTTGATGGAAGTACCTCTTCTTGGACCGATTCAGGCGATTTCACCTCATCCACGGGCAGCGTCGCTACACAAAGAAAACCGACACCCCCGAACCCCACCACGCCTCACAACAAGGCTGAAGCGCATAAGAATGAAAAGGAGGGCGAGTCGCACAAGGTCGAGAAGGAGGGCGAGACAGCACACAATGCACCCAACGCTTTTGTCCTCAAAATCAAGAAGGGAAAAGACATGGCTCACAAGATCATGTTCTCCGGCGTGGAGAAGGTGACGCATCTTGGGCGCGTGCACAAGAAGAAAAAGGAAGACGACGGTCCTGACCGGCTCCTTGAGGTAAATGTTCTTCTTTGCTCTCCTATTGCTGATGGTGGTACTTACTTCTCGCCCCCTTTGCCCAGCCGCGAGCCGTGGTGGGCCTGTGTGGCAAGCGTGGGGCTGAGCCAGTTCTCATGGAGGTCTCAATGGGCTGCATCATCAGCTGTCCTCTCCAGCTCCAGGTCTGATCATCACTCTTTTCCCTCATTCCCTTTCTGCAATAGCTGGCTTCTTCATTTGCTGATGTGCTCGTGCATCTGGCCAAATGCTCGCGCCGTGTAGGGCGCGACGGCACTGCCCAAGAAGCTCAAACATCGCCGCGTCCTGACAAAGAATACCCCGCGAGTCCTTTTTGGCAAGCAGGAGGGTTGGGTGCTGGAGCTCTACACGTCAATGCATCATATCGGCCACGGCGCCGACCGAGACCGCGAGAAGCGCGAAAAGGAGGAGCGCCGCGAAGAAAAGAAGCGCGCCAAGGCCCGTGAGAAGGAGGAGAAAGAGCGCGCTCGACAGACCCGCAAGCACCGGGCCACAATTGACGGCGCTACGCCACGCTCCTCGCACAAGGAACCGGCCGATTACAGTGATAAGGCCGTACACGCGGACGGCGATGTAGCACAACAACCTCGTCAGCACGAGCATGACTTGGTCCATCGCAAGGACTCGTCGGATGGCAGCGAGACGGACAAGGGAGAGTCCGAGCACGAATCTGTGCCAACGGCGCAGGTCAATGGCGTCGCTAGTCATGGCGGCACCGATGGCGAGAGCACCTCCACGGAGGGGATGGGCGTGGACTTGGGCTTTGGCGCGCAGGAGTGGTTCGATGTCGACGCGCTCATGGCCGCCGGCTGGGAGAAGCTTGAGCTGGCAGCCCGAGCGCCCCATCAACTCATGGCCTGGCGCCACTTCTTCAAGCAGGGCATCACCGAAGACGGCGTACGCCAACCCACATCCCCCCCCAAAGCGCTTAGAAGGCTCTTTTTGCTCATTCAAAGAGCGGCCACCATCAGCACAAGGAGATGGCCGGCTTCCTGTGGGTCAAGCAGAAGGACACGTGGGACCGCTACTATTGTGTGGCCGACCGCGACTCATTCGAGTGGCTCAAGCCCGGCGCCGCCGTACGTTGCCCGACTCTGCACCTGCCTTGGGGCTGCACACAGAGAAACATAACTCGTTTTGGTTTACGCACACACAGAATCTGATGCCGCTGACAACGCTGACGAATCTGCGCCGCGGAATCCTGACGCCGAAAGAGCAGCATAAGCTGCAAGCCAAGAAGAAGGAGGACCTGGACAAGTCGGCCTACCTCTCCCGGATCCGAATGTCCAAATTCAAGCTCACTCTCCTCAAGCAGGATGAACCTCTCTTGTCCTTTATCACACCTTCCAAGTACGAACATGTCCCTGCGGCATACCTTTCTGGTCCGGTCGTGCTCTGAACGCTTACCATCGTGATGGGCTGGATGGAGAGCAGAGATATTCTCGTGGCGATGGCCACGCACATCATCGCACAAAAAGGCCTCGATAATGTGACACCTCACCACCGCACGCTCCTCGACGAAGTCGACTCGGCCAACGTGCGCACGATTCTCCTCTTCCTGCTCTTTCAGCTCACGCTGAACTCACCCTCTTTTCCTGTGTTGGCGGCATCACAGGCTGTGGCGACCAAGACCGAGTACAAAATCAAACGGGGCACCACGAGCCTCACTAAACGGAAGCGTACTGAACGTAACCCTTCCCTTCCCGCCCGCGTTTTGCTTGCCCAACGGCTGAGTTTCCTTCGCCATGTTGTTGGTGATTCGTTCAGCGAGGGACAACACGTTGGTGCCGATTCATCGACGAACGCCATCAGATCACGATGCCGGCGCCGTTCCTCTCTCTGCTCCGGTCGGGGGTGCGCCCTCTCCACCATTTTCTGTGCCTTTTGCTTGAGGAGGGTTTGAAGGGCTCTGCTGACCCGACGCGGTCGGCTGGTGAATTTCCTAGTGTCGACGCCGGAAGAGTTGGATCGGCCGCCCACCAACCGCTTCATCGACTCTGTGGACGAAACAAGCCCGGATAACCACTACCTTCGCAAGTCCACAATCGAGGTTCGCCAGCCCTTTTTTTTTAAGTTTAATAGTGAGTTTATTGAAGAAATAAAACTTTCTTGGGCGTGCAGGAGACTAAGGAGACAACCAAGCTGCGCAATGAGATGCGGGATGCGCACGAGAGGGCCATGCTGGAGATGGGAAAGACGCCGTTGGGCAACATCTGCTTCACCAAAAACAAGAAGCTGGCCATGGATCCGACCGCGATCGACAAAAGCGACCTCAAGACCAACAAAGACTTCTTCATCCTGAGTCTTGACGGCGGTGGCCTCCGGTTCGTGCAGCTCTTCTCCCTCGTCAGGTTGACATCATGCTGACGAGGCAAAAACAAAACGAAAAAACAGAGGAATTGTTCTCACCACGCTCCTCTCGCGGCTGGTCGAAGTGTTCCCCGACCTCATGGAGCGGGTTGATCTCTTTGCGGGCGTGTCAGCTGGCAGCATTGTCGCCTCTGCGCTCGCCACGGGCCGGTATGCGCCTTTACCTGGTTCAAAAAAACCTCGGTACTTTGATGTCGGCAATTCTCCTGACGGCTTGTGGTGGCTGCCCAGGTCGCCCGTGTTCATGCAATCCATTTTGCGGACGATGGGCCCGCTGTTCTTCATGCCCCGCAACGTGCGACAGTTCCACGGCTATCCGCTGCGCCAGTCCAAGTACTCGCCCATCAACCTCAAGATCATCCTTGAGGAGTCGCTTGCCGGTACTTCTCGTCCTCCTCGCCACCACAATCAGCCCGCCACAAGCCTAATCTATGTTGTGACGATGCTGCAGGATCGACCCTCGGGAACTGCCCGCGCAATTTGTTGATCTCGGCGTTCGAGCTCGACAACCACAAGGCCGGCCTGAAGCGATCGTGGGCCCCGCGCGTTTTCCACAACTTGCCGCGCGTGGCGAAGGACGCCACCACAAGCGATGAAGAAGAGGATGACGACCAGTCGCCCGACGGGTCGGCAACGCAGACGAACTCGAGCGAGCAACTCCAGCGCCCGTCTAACGACGGCGGCAACAGCGATTCCGCTGCCGCTACTAACACGGCCACAGCCGTCCCACGGCAGAAGACAGCACTACGATTGGGCCGCGCGCGCAGCGAGTCCAAGGTCATTGGGAATGATCGACGCAACACGGCCGGAGAAATGATCGCGGCGGCCGAGAGGCGGCAGACTGAGGACCGGCTGCTGAGCCGTAAGCGCCGCCAGACGAGAAACAAAGACACTCCCGAGTCGCTGGAAGCTTTCGTCCCGACTCCGTCGTCTCAGACTGACGCTGTTGCTCCTGCCACCGTTGCCGTTGACAGCCCGCCCAGCAACGAGGGCAAGGCCAAGGAGGCTACGCCTGAAAGCGAGGACTCTGATGACTCGCACTCCTCTGACAAGGGGAGTGGCAGCGCTAATGCCGCGCAGCACCATGGTCATCACCACCAGCACCATCATCACCAGGCCAAAGAAGAGGAGCTTGATGTACAGAAAGCAGTCGTTCAGCCTCAGGAAGCGCCGCCGAGCGCAACTGGCAATGACGAACAGAAGAACCTGCTTCGCCTGCACTGGCCCCACGGCAAGGCGCCTCCACTGCGCTTGACCGGTGACCGACCAGCGACAGCGCGCGACTCCAGGCGCTCTGCCGGAGATTACGCCGACTCCTCAACGACGGGTTTGGCCACTCAGCGTGATGGGGTCGAGTCCGCGGCCACCGCCGGTAGCGACGACGATGCTGGGCGCTGGCGGATGCTCACTGGCCACACGCGCCAAGCGTCGGCCGACGCGCTGGGCGCACTGCACAATGATGATCCGGTACGTCAGGGCGTCCTCCGGCCCAAGCCCCGACGGCCGACGCCCAAGAACCTGGCGCCGCCCGATCGCGACTTGCCCAAGATCACGACAGGAATCTCAGGCAGCGCCCATTGCGTTCCTATCCGCGCGGCGCCGTCGGTGGTAGTGGCCCCCAAGAGCGACAGTTCGGCCAAGGGCGATGGCACGCCCGCACCCAAGTCGAACAAGGCGGAAGTGCCACCCCCGCCACTCCTGAAGGCGGACGCCGACGCGGCGGTTATGAACCTCGTGCTCGCCTCGGCAGCGGCGCCGACGTTCTTCCCTACACACCAGTGCCACATCGACGGCGCCATCGTGTCGAACAACCCATCGCTGGCCGCGATCACGACCGTGCTGAGCCCGGACACGGTGGGCACGCCCAAGGTGCCGGCTAAGGTGCACGTACTGTCCATCGGGACGGGCTGCATCACGCGGTTCCTAGAGACCAACAGCGACCACGACTGGGGCGTGCTCCAGTGGGCCCCGTGGCTGTCCGAGCTGATGCTCCACTGCGCGCAGCTCAACGCCACGCAGCTCTCGGCCACGCTCCTAGGCGACAACTTCCACCGGCTCGACCCGCAGCTCGCCGAGGTCATGCCCATGGACAACCCGGCCCTCCTGCCGCAGCTCGAGGAGAAGGCCATGGAGGTCGACCTGAGCTCTACCATCGCTTGGATCAAGCGACACGTTTATGGCGAGAAGGCCGTCGAGGGCAAGATGTCTGAGGAAGCCGAGGGCGAGGCTGGCGAGGCCGTACAGGCGAGAGAACGCGCCAAGCTGCAGAACAAGAACAAGGAGGGGACCAGAGGCAAGAAGCATGGCAAGAAGCACAAGAAGGCCCAGAAAGATGACGAGACCTCTGGCGCAGATGGCGAAGCACAAAAGGGCTCACGACAACAAAAGCAGGCGTCGCCGACCAAAAAGAAGGCCAAGCGACGCGAGACAGACAACGGAACCAGCAGCACGTCGGCAGCGTCGTCAACATTGTTGGCCCCCGCCAACGACGACGACGTGCCCCACAACAGCAACATGCACTGGGGCACCGACGCCTGGTTCGCCACGCAGCGCATGTGGGAAGGCTGACCCTCGCTTGACTTGGCCATCCGGGGATGGGCCTGTAACGTGCTCCGGAACCATTCCTGCTCTATGCACAGGCAAATTTGTTGGGGCTTGATTGGGAGAATGGAAAAACGGAATGAGGAAAGAAGGAAATGTTCGCACCCCTTGTCAAGACGACCGTCGAGCTCCACATTGTTCATCCTTCGTCATGCATCCCGACAGGCCGTGCTGCGATAATGATTTGACGGGACGCTGGTCGAAACTGCCTGTCTGAACAAGGTAGGCCGCCGCGATCCTTCTCAAAAAAGGGACGACCAACGGGACCACTTTGGTGTAGCAAGAAGCAAGGTTGCAACACGCCCTGCTCCAGTTTTTCCTGGACTGTGAGGTGGAAGTGACTCAAGGCTTGCCAGAGCCCCAAGAGTCATTATTCTACTCGAAGCAACTCAACAACATCCATGTACCTGGCCATCCACCAACTCTGCTCTACTGCCATCATCATCACGCAGCGCACCCCGCCTCAGTCGAGCCAACAACGAACGACAACAATAGTATCATCCCATACGCGCGACCCAGATCGGCAGGGGAGACCTTCCTTCGTCTTCACCCTGACGAGCAACATCGTCCTCAACTTGGTTCTGAACAGCGGTCTGACCCTGCTGACCAACCGCTACGACGTCTTCATTGACTACGCGCTCACAAACACCCTCATCGCAGTCTTCCTCCTGCTTTTACTCAGACTCCAGTGTCCTGCACCTGTCATCTTCTTCATCTGGGCAGTGTACGTGTCCTTTTTTTCGTTCTTGTCTTCGTTTTTCACTATTCTCAGAATGCTACGACAGTCATCTGTTCGACAGGGCTTCTCGCATGTCCTTATGTGAGCCGGCTCTGGGCCTTGACAAGTGGTACGATCCAACCACCGGTTTCTTGAAACAACAGGAGCTAATCAACGCACAACGCAGGTTTCTGGTGGCATCTCTGCAAGCGTTCTTCGTTTCAGGCGCGCGAGGCGGCGGCCTTGCCCTGACCGTCGGAACATCCCTTCAACTGGGACTGCTCCTATGGGGGAATTGGCTGCGAGAATCGCTCACTTGCACCAATCTACCAACAGATGTTCTTCCTTGGCTGTACGACAAAGCCGCCACCCCATCGTAGTTGAGAGTCACACTTATGGTAAACATATTCTACCAGATTTCGGAGCATCATGGCGAACCTCGACTTCGCGTTCTGCGTTGGAATCACCTGCGTTAGCTACGAGAAATCCTGCCCGGATGCCTGGGAAGCTGAGCAGCCAACATTGAATTCCGAGAGTCTCGTAAGCAAGTTGCGAAAGCGCCTTTTCGCCAACACCTGCCCTGGTGCTTATCCCAACCGCTTGGTGCAATGCAACCCTCGGATTGACCCGCTAACCACGGGTGTGCTTCTAGAGCTACGAACGCCACTGCATGCAACCTCCACCGCGCTTCTCGCTGAGAACGAGCTGCAGCGCGACTCGGCGCCTCCAATTACGCAGCGAGTGCTGTTGGTGGATGACAGTCAATCGAATCAGATGGTGGGCAGCCGCGTGCTCACGAAGCTGGGATACAAGGTCGATGTGGCCACCAACGGCGCAGAAGCCGTCGACTGTATCTTTGACCCCTGCGGTGGGCCCTACGACCTCGTCTTGATGGACTGCCACATGCCCGGTACCTTCTGTTTCCCTTCTTCCTTGAGAGGCCACAGCTCGGCTGACGCGCCCATGTGGTGCAGTGATGGACGGCTTCAAGGCGACAAAGGAGATTCGCAGACGCGAGGGAGAACGGCGGGGTGCCGAAAGGCTGAGAAGGGAGGAGGCAGCCGTGGCAAGAGGAGAAGCTGAGGTGGAACAGGAGGAGCAGGAGAGAGAAGAAGGAAGCGGCGATGCGCATCGACAGCTGATCTTGGCCTGCACAGCGTCGGGCACGCAGGAGGAGGCCCTTGCCAGTGGCATGGACGGCTTTCTCACCAAGGTGCATGCTCACCCTGTCATTATCATCATACACCTGATGGAGTCAACCACTGACCTCGGGTACGAATGTGATGTCCATCAGCCCCTGCGCCAAGAAGCGCTCAAGGCAGCTCTGGCGAAATGGCTCCCCAAACCATGTAAAAAGACCTGAACAATAAATCAGTTGGTACATCCAAGCGAGTCTAATGACTCCAAGTCGTTCAAGAGCGCCGAGGTAGCTGGTCCGGCCGGCAGCGAGAGCCCCAGAATCGTGTAGCGGAACTCGTGCGCCAGGTCCGCTCGGGACCGCGCCCAGTTGGTCTCGTTGCCGCTCATGAGGAAAGCCATGGCCAGGTACATGCTGCGGAACAGCGCCTTGCTGCAGGCCCTGACGCTCTCCCCGTCGCGGCAGTTGGGCCTTCCCCTGGTGCCGCCCAAATGCGCCCTCAGCCGCTCCAACAGCGGGTCGATGTGCTCGTCGCTGTCGTGCGGCGTCAGCACGCCATGAAAGCGGGAGAGGTCGGCCAAGGATCCCGAAGCATCCGCGGTAGAGTCCAGCCCGCTCAGGTGAAGGAGGTTCCACAGCAAGTAGAGGGTCAGGAGATCGATGAAGATGCTGCCTATGCCAAAGTTGAAGCCACTGTTGGAGCCCGTGTACATACGTTGTGGCTCGCCGTGATTGGAGTCCACAACCGCACGGAGGAAGCCGTAGTCTTCGCGGTCCAGCGCGACCTTGGTGGCCGCCATGATCCGCTCGTGGGCGGCATCGTGCAAAAACGAATAGTCGAACTCCACCAGCGGGATGTCAGCACGAGGCTTGGCCTCGGCAATGCGCGCGGCATGCGGTCGAGCGAACTCTTCCATTGCCCGCAGCAGCTCTTCGGCAAGGAAGGCGACCTCTTTGCGAATGCGGTTGCGGAGTTCATCGGTTCGGGGGTGCACATGGCCCAGCTCCATGAGAGCTAAGTATCGTCGCCAGCTTATGGCGTGGGTCTGGTGCGTCATGGCGATGAATGAAGATAAAACACCAAGTTACGGAGGAAATGATAAGGAAAATAGATTTTTTGATTAAGTACTCGAAACCGTTGCCGCACTTTCTTTAGGCACTTAGACGGCGTGAGCTTGCGGGCCGGTTAGTCGTGTAAAGATGCTGGTAGGACGATCAGTCGTCGCCCTCTTGTTGCTGGCTTTGGCTTTGGCATTCGCGCCAACTGGCATACTCGGAGAACCGCAAGAAGGAACCCAACAGTGGATCTTCTTCCGCCCGCCCGCAAACGCAAGTAGCAACTGGGACTATGGCGTGCTGGCCAACCGTTTCGACTTTCGTGGCAGGTCTTTTATCTCTCTCTGTCTCTTTATGATGAACGAAAAGAAAAGGCTGAACGAAACTGCCTTGGGAGTGCAGCTACAAGTTCTTCGGGCTGCTCGTGGGCAGCTATGATGATGTTCTCGTGCTGAAGACGCTCTACCCCACCTCGCAGGCCTATGCTTTTGCTCTCTACAACGCCTCGGAGCATCTCTGGTTCGACTCTTCCCCTCCCCTTCGCCCTCAGCGTGCAGGCTTGAGAGCTTAAAGAGCTGCACGCAATCGCGGTTGTGTTCGCCACAGGGTGGCCGAGTGCGAGGCTCGGTTCGGCTCCGTGCTGGCGACAGAGGTGGCGCGCGCTCTCCTTGCCGCGCACATTCCCGTGCTCAAAACCTACAAAGGTGCTGCCCCAGCTCTTCGCCACTGTCTCGGCCCAAGTCACTGTCTCGAGACAGGCCACAGTCCAGGCCTCGTACCCCATTGCTGATGCAGGAAAACACCAACAGACCAGTCTGGCTGGATGGCCTTCATCATCAAGGGCCCTGACGTGGCGGCCCTGCACCAGTTCCCCCAAGTTGTGCTCGTGCCGGTGCCCAGGCGTGCCCAGGTGGCCGCCCTGCCGTTCGAAGCCACCACGCTCCACAAGCTCTTTGCCACCGGCATGGTGGAGAGCCCTCTGAAGAAGAACGCCATCATCGCCAAGTTGATCACGGACGTCTCCAAGGAGAGGCTGCGCAAGAACGTCGAGCATCTCAGCTCCTACTTCACCCGCCTCTCCACATCGCAGCCCGGTAGAGCCCCGCTTCCTTCCCCATCGTTGTTCCTTCTTTCGGCCCCGCACGCTCACCACGGATTGGATACAATAGTGCGGGAGGCGCAGGCGTGGATCGCCCGCCAGTACGCCATGTTGGGGCTCGACGTTTCCATTTACCCCTTCAAGGAGGGCTTCTCGGACAACGTGATCGCCGAGATGCGTGGCGCCGTGGACCCGTCCAAGATCGTCATCGTGAGCGGCCACTACGACTCGCGCTCCGTCAACATTTCTGTACGGCCGTTGCTTGTACCTTTCTTCCTGTGTGGTTGTTTGGCCCTTTGCCGACCGCTCTCCGCAGGACCCGGAGATGCGCGCGCCGGGCGCCGATGACAACGGGAGCGGCACGTCCAACGTACTGGAGCTGGCCCGCGTCTTTACTCAGAGCGGCCTCAAGTGCGCTGCCGCTTTTTTCTTTTATTTATCCAATACTTAATTTATTTATTTATTTAATTATTCTGAAATTTGGGCAATCGTCATCGGGACGACTTGCGGACACGACAGGTTCAGGCACACGATCCGCTTCTGCTCGTGGTCGGGTGAGGAGCAGGGTCTCGTGGGCTCTCGCGTCTACGCCCAGGAGATGCGCGCGCAGAATGTCGACATCATCGCCGTCCTGAACAGCGACATGCTCGGTACTTTAACTTTTCCCCCCTCCCCACAAAGCCCAATCCGCCCCAGAACGGCGCACTAAAAGGGCACGCCTGCGATGTTCCGTGGTGACATCATGGCGCAAAGGGTGGACGCTGCCGGACCAGCCGGTGACGCTCGGCATGAAGGACCGCTATGTGACCCCGGAGCTCCTGTGGCTGGCCAACAACCTGACCCAGCTCTACGTGCCCGATCTGCCCGTCGGCTCCAGCCCGTCGTGCTGCTCCGACCACCAGAGCTTCTATGAGCAGGGCTACCCGGCGGTTGGGTACGGGCAGCTGGCCAGCCTCGCTCAAGACAAGACGTGGGCTGACCCAGCAATGGCGTTGGTCTTGGGGACAGGTACTTTGAGAACCCGGGCTCTGCGTCGGACTATCCGCACTACCACAAGTCGACCGACTTGCCAGAGTACCTCAACTTTGACCAGATGGTGCTCATCTCACGCGCCATCGGCGCCGCCGTCGCCACCGTCGCCGTCCCGTTGTGATTTTCTTTTCTCTCTTGTTTTAAAAAATAAATATTTCACGAGGCACGAAGGATGGAGGCGGAAGACGAACTGAAGAAGACGGAGCACAAGTTCCGCACAAATACCGTGGTCATCTACGAGCACACGGTGACTGACGACATCGTGCCGCACTGGGCCAACATTTGGTACAAGGGGCTCGCGCCGCAAGCACATTTCTGAAATCACTCACCGCAATTCTTGGACAGGGGCGCGGTACGTTCATGCTTTCCTGTCGGCATTGTTTGGCAACAAGTTGTTGTCGTGTGCAAGTGGCTTGACGAACAAGATCCGGCGTTAAGGCTCCGGTCCTGTGCAAGCATTTCGAAGATTTCGCACCAACCCACTTTCAGGGCAAGCGGGTGGTGGAGGTCGGTGCCGGAACGGGCTTGGTCGGCATCTTTGTGGCCAAGCTTGGTACCTTTTCATCGGTGTTTGTGTGCGTTGTTTCAGCACTCATCATCGGTGCGTACTGGCGCAGGTGCTCAGGTGACGCTGACAGACCAGCGACCAGCCCTCCCCCTGCTGGCCCACAACGCCAAGGCCAACGGCGTCGAATGCGCCGTCCAGGAGCTGGACTGGTGCCCGATCGCGGCCTTTGCAGACCCGCTTGCGCCGTGCTGCAGCACACCCAACTCACGCCTGCAAACCGCTCCATCGTGACAGGGGAGAGAAGCCAGGCATCAACAAGGATGAGGTGGATGTGATTCTCTGTAGCGATTGCATCTACGACGAGGACCTCGTGGAGATACTGGCCAAGACCATCGCGGCCCTGGCGCGTCCTGACACGGGTGCGCCGCCTGGCATGCCATGCGCCCGACGTTTCGGCAACCCAGTACGCTCATGCGTCTCGCTCACCTCCACAACGTGCAGAAATCTATGTCGCCTACCAGCACCGACGCAAGGCAGTGCAGCAGCAGTTTTTGGATTGTGCTGCAGCCTGCAACCTCAAGATCGTCAAGGTACCAACCATCCTCGTTTGGTGTGCCCCACACAGTCGCACTCACCTCGTACGGTGCCCTGGTCTTATGTTCTGCGTTGCTAGACCGAGGACATAGTGGACAAGGACTCGCTGTACAAGGATCAATTCACGATCGTACACTATAAAGCTGAACCGTAAACTCGCGCACACGTTGCTTTCCTCTCCTTACACCATCCACAACAACCCGTCAGTGCTACGTTGCCTCTTGCACTTAGCACACAGTAGCTGTGTGGCCACGCGGACGAGTTCGCCCTCGTGTTCTAGGCCCGCCGATCGCCAAGACCACAGCCGCGACTCGGGGTTTCTCCGGAGTGTTGGGAAACTCCGACTCCGCCGGAGCGCGGGAAGGCGGAAGCAAAGCCGAGCAATTTCTTAGCTTTGGGGGGGCTACTGCGAGTTTTCAAGTTGCGCCTTCGCTGCTTTTTGTTCACGTTCAAAGCAAGAAGACGAATCGAGACAAGCTTAAGTACCGCACTACTCGGCTTGTATTGCTTCATCTTACCCTTTCCCAAGCCACTGTACCGAATGACCGAGACCTACTGCATGATTTTCGACTACAGCATCTCCGCCTCCGCAGTGTAATCAACATATCAGCCCAATTTTCCATCTCCTTTGCACATATACAACCATGACTTCTACTACATCAACGCTGTCTAGCTTTAACGCTTTGTTCAACAACTCGTCGCCCAACGCGGCGCCACGGTACAGCTAGATCACAAACTTATTGCATCCGGGATGCTGTTCCTTCTCTTACCCGCCCTTTTTCTAGCTATGCCACTACCCCCCAGACCAACAAGGCCCGGTACCTCGAGGCCCGTTCTACCAGGCGCACCCCACGCAAGGAGGCGAAGCCGACCAAGTCGGTGAGCTCGCCTGGCGACATGACTCGCAAGAGGACCCCGCCCAGGTCAACCTCAGCCTCGCCTGAAAGATGGGCCAACGGATTGGTGTCGCCACCCCCCTCGGCGCTCCCAATTCCGTGCTTCGACGATGACGACGTTGCTCCCATTCGCCCGTCTTCGTCTGCGCAACGCCAGCTGGTGTTTGCGTAAATCGTTACGATGGGTGGAGGGTAGCTCCCTCCCCCTAAAATCACGCTAGTGGAAGAGTATGAGGGACGAGAGGATAGGATACACCTCCGCGTTTTTTAGGAGGTTCGACGACTCCCCGCCCTGATGCTTCTTGCACGTTTACACCATAAAGCATCACATCATCCCCAACCCGACCGGGCCACAACGGGCACATTCCACGCATATCCTTGGGAAAAGGGGAAATGGCTTTTTTTTTTGAGACCAGCAACGCCGGCGGCCCTTGTTGCCTCGACCACATAGCGGTTTCGTCTGCCTCGACAGCACCACAACTTCACGAGAGAGATTTAAAAGAGATCAAAAAGACTATGGAGAGTGCACAAGAACGTGTCAAGCCCAGTTGCCGGGTGTTCTCTGACTACAAGAGCATGGCGTGGAAGAACGGCCTCGGCCAGTCTGTTGAAATTGCTGTGGTACTGCTCTTGAAGGATTTGTTCACGTTGTTCAGCTGAGGTGGCTACACGCTGCTCACCCTTGGGCGCGTTGACCAGGTACCGCCCGGGTGCGACTTTACGGTGACGCCCTTCCTGTGGCGGGTGTCGTTGACCGAGGTGGTGGGCTCCTCCACCTTCTCCCTCTTCCATGCCTACGATCGCATCATACTGCGGTATGCACCTTCCTCGACCGTCCACATGTAGTTGGCAGGCGAGACCTTACCGACGGACGGGCGCTGGGGCTGCAGCATCGAGGGCGATGAGGAGCTGAGGCTGAAGCACAACTTCGCGGCCAAGGTGGATACCTTCCCGACCTTCACACCGCACAAGTTCAAGGGCGAGTGGCACACCGAGTGCCTCGTGTCGGGCGGCCAGAAGGTGGTCGACATGAACGTTATCTACGACCGGCAGCAGGTCAAGGCCTCGGTCAAGGCCATCGAGGCGCTCGAGGGCGTGCCCATCCAGCACACCGTCTCCACCAAGGGCACCACCCTGGTCTACTCCTGCAACGGCACCGTCGACATCACGTCGGCCGACCTCTCCGAGGCCGGCGTCAACGACAAGTTCACGGCCAAGGCCGGCGAGACCTTTGAGCTCTGCTGCGTCGAGGACCGCAACATCCAGCTCCAGTTCGACGCCCATGCCGGGTACGGCGCTCCGCAGCGATGCCACGTCTTGGACAGACCACCATGTGGCTTTTTCTCCCTTGCTCACACGCACAAGCAGGGCCGCGGGCAAGCTGGTGATCATCACCCTCGCGCCCAAGACCAATGTCGACGTCGAGTTTGACGCGAGCGTCTCCTACGACAGCTCGGCCGTGTGGAAGGTGGACCCCTCTTGGCACAGAATCACAGCCTCTTGCGCTGACGTTGTCGACATACCAGATCTGGCACGCCGACGATGAGGAAGAGGAGGCAGCAGCTGCGGCCAAGGCGCCCGAGCCCACCACAGTCCGGTCCCTCATACAGCGATCCTCCTCGCAGAACCTGTACGATGGCCTCTCTTTTTTATTTTTTATTTTATTTTTATTTTCCCCAAAATATTTTGTGCCACTCAAACCATTCGTGCTGGGCCTCTTCTGCTGGGACAGGGCGCGCCTGCAGCGCAGCGGCTCGGTCCTGTTCGAGCACACGGGCCCGGCCCAGGTCTACAAGCCGCCCCGCATGCGCACGCGCTTCGAGGCCGAGGTCCCGCCGCCCATCGTCGCCGGTGAGCCGAGCTTCTCCCCATTCTTCCCTCTTCCAAACACTGGGCTGGGTGATCGCGACTCACGGCCATCATCGCGGCGCCATAGACGCGCTGCACGTGACCGACTTCCCCAAGGGCGAGGTGCGCACGGCGTGGATCAACATGGTGCGGAGCCCGCTGGGCGAGTGGATCCGCGTGCCCGTCCTCGTCGCCCGCGGCACTGAGGTGTGCACCTCTCCCCTCTGCCAGACGTGGCCAAGAGCCCACAGAGCGTAGCCGGTGGCGGCGGCTGACGTGTGATGGAACGGCCCAACGCCACCAGGACGGCCCCACGCTCGGCCTTACGGCGGCCGTTCACGGCAACGAGCTCAACGGCGTGCCGTGCATCCACAAGATCATCAACACCGTCAACGTGCGCAAGCTCAAGGGCACGGTGGTGGGTGTCCCGTGCGTGAACATCGCGGGCTACCTGCGCATGCAACGCGGCTGGAGCGACGGCGTCGACCTCAACCGCCACTTCCCCGGAAAGGAGCGCGGCCTCGTACGTTTTTTTTACTTTTAATTTTGATTTAAATGTTTTTAATTGCGTTTTACTTGCTCGTGGACAGTCGTCGGAGGTGTTCTGCCACGCCGTGATCCAGCGCATCGTGAAGGGCAACTTTGACTACCTCATCGGTTCGTCTGCTTGTCGCGGGCTTCTTGTGCTCTGGACTCATCTTATCTTCTTGGCGGCAAGACAGACTTGCACACCGCGTCGTTTGGGCGCATCAACTCGTACTATGTGCGGGCCGATCTCAACAGCCCGGACGCCAAGGCGTTGGCCAATCTAGTCAACCCTCAGATCATCCTCCACGATGCCGGCCACGGTGGTGCGCGACTCTCCCTCTCTGGCTGTCTCTGTCTCCCCACACCCGCGGGTCCTGATCGGGTTTGCGCGGGCGGGAATCGGTCCGATCGCAGGCACGCTGCGCGGCGCGGCGACGAACCTTGGGATCAAGGCCATCACGGTCGAGATCGGCAACCCGCAGCTCCTGCAGGCATGCCTCCCTCCTCCACACGCAGATGAAATCGAGCTGCACCCGAACTTCTAACTCAATGGAGACTAAACGCACAACGCGACACAACACAGAACCAATTCATTCAGTGGACATCGTCCGGCATCCTCAACGTGCTCGACCACTACGGGATGTACTCCAGGAGCATGGCCGAGGTACGCTACGTGGCTCACTGAAGCGAGTCCGTCAGTCCAGGTCACACGTTTTGTGCATGTGCGTTGATGTGCTGCACAGAGGGAAGATGAATCGCCGACGTCGCCTGTCGTGTGCAAGACCGGCTACTGGACCTACACGACCAACGGCGGCATCCTTGAGATCTACCCGGGCGTCAACACGCTCATTAAGAAGGGCGACTTGGTGGCCCGCATGCGCAACATCTTTGGTGCGTGCCTGCGCATCTACCTCGCCACGTGTAAACCGTACGGGGGACTCACGTGTTGGGCGTGTGGCAGGCAACATCGTGGAGGAGTACTTTTCGGACGCCGACGGCATCGTGATCGGCCGCAGCTCCAACCCGGTGGCCTCAACCGGCGATCGCATCCTCCATTTGGGCATCCTTCACGATCCGTCAGAGCCCTTGCCCCAGGCCAGCCACGAAAACTATTAGAGCCTTGTGCTTGCTCAAATGAATAAGGGTAGTGAGGGCACCTCCAAAGCTGTGGCCAGCGGGGATGACGTCAATAACACTTGTAGGACTGAATAAATAATACATGATGAACGACATGAGCTTTTGCCATTGGCTGCGACTGTGCTGTGTTGCGCAGAAACGTCTACGTGGCTTGTGACGGCTTGCTGGCCTGGTTCCGAGTGTAATCTTTGACTTCTTTTTATGATACGAGTTTTTGCAAGGGCTCGAGGAGCACAACACGCACGCCGAACTCATCCAGGCAACAATCGAACACGGCTTGCTGGAGTGCGTCCCAGTCCTCTGTCCACGCGTACCACATAGTCAGCACCCGCGTCAGCTCCTCGGACGCCTGATCCAGCTCGCCCTTTACGTGCACCACGTTCTGGCCCGCCTCTGTTCACGTCCGAGGGCAAGTCAGCGTCGACACGGCCGCCAGAGGACGGCGATGTGGCAATGACTCAATGAACGCCGTACCTTTGCACTCACCAAACTTCTTTTTGAAGTTGCCTTGCGTCTGGAGTTTGTACAACGTGGCGGTGGCGGCTCGCCACTGCGCGATGGCGTCGCGAAAGACGTCATCTTCGAAACCCGAGCAGTACTCGACCAGGCCCTCTTGCTTGCGCGCCACTGGGTCGCCACGGAGCTTGGACAGGGCTTGGACGAACTGGTCCGGAGCTGCGATAACGTCCTCGAGAAAGGCCGTTTTCGTGGCCGAGTTGACAAATCGGTTGACTTGCCCGCCGTCATCCTTGCCCTCCGTCATTGTCCACTTCCTGAGTCGCGCACGCACATACATGCGCAGTCAGGAAACGCCTCAAACCTTGAGCTTCCTTTGGTCGATCCACGCACTTGGCTTTGAGGGCAGAGGCCAACGGCACGAAGGCTCGCACGGCGTGAGTGATCGTGTGCAGCGCGTGCCGGCTCTGCTGCTCCAGCAGTCGGCCCTGTGCCGTGTGTGCCCGGCCGTCAGAAATAAAGATAAATCAGTTAAAAAAGTACGAACTCAGAACGGTACCTTTGCCAGATCCTTGTTTGCTATGAGGGCTTCGTACTTGCGCTTCGCCGCCGCCCATCTGCGAACGCAAGCCAGAACCCAAGATCACATGAGATCACGTTCAAAATCATCGAATTCACATGACCACGAGTACATGATCCCCCACACGCACCTCTCGGCGTGGTGCTGGACCTCGCCCCGTGCGTGCTGCAGAGTCTCTTGTAGCGCGACGCGCGACGCCAACAAGCGGTCGATCTCCCAACTGGTTACCTGCAGGGCCCTCTCCCAACGGTCAGAGGTACCGGGCCAAGGGGTGGGACCAGCCCAAGCGCTGTGAAATCAACCGCGGACGCACGTCTTTGATCGAGTCGATGCGAGTGAGGAACCGGGCGTGCTTGGTGACGAGCCGCTGCAGCTGGTCCACGGCGTACACGAGCTTGCCCAGCTGGCTGTTCAGCTCACGCGCGTGGCGAAAGAACTTGTCTGCGTCGTGGGTGGCGCAATCAGCAAATGGCCCGCTTGGGCGAGACACACCGGTGAGCGGCAGTACTGCGGAGCGGCTGGTAGTCGATCTCGACGTGGGACAGCGTGTGGAGGTTGACCAGCATCAGCTGAATAGCCTCCTGCATCTGGGCGTAGAGGGTGAGCAGGGAGACCGAGTCCAAGGCGAGCGACGGGAGGCTCGGGAGCGTCGAGGCGATGTGGATCGCATTTTGCACGTAGGGCAGCACCGACCGGCCCTCGGCCAGCCCGCCGTGCAGGCCGTTGGCCTTGCGCTGCTTGGGCGGGAACGTGAACTGTTCGTGTCGAGCTGGGGTGAGCAGGACAAGCAAAGCTCACGAGTGGGCTTGGGGGAGAGAGTAGGCGCACAAGGGCGGCGAGGGCCTCGAGGTTGTGCCGCAAGTCGTGGAGGAGCAGAAGCCCAGGGCGGACGTCCTCAAGCAAGCGTGCGTAGTCAAGCGAATATTTCAGCAGCAGTCGCTCATCGAGCCATGCCGCAAAGGCCTGTGCATTAACGTAGACAACGCCGTCTTCGTCCACTACAGACCCAACAGAACATCGTTATAGATTTGTCATACTGCTTGACCTGACCCGACGAGGCTGCACGCGTACCGTGTGGAGGCTCCGAAGGAGCTTTTGTGTGGGCAAGTGGGGTAGGGCTGGCCGTTCCATTTGAGGCCTCCTCGTTCATCTTGTGTAAGAGTAAAAAGAAGAGGAGAAAAGAGCAGTGAAAAGGGGTAGCGAGTAATACTTGATTCCAGATGGAGGCGTGGGAAGATGCGTTGCTGTCCGAGGGCCAGCGGCCCGTTATGCTTGCTGGTGAAGTGGAGCATATTCTTGTGGCCTCCGTGTCCATCCGCACATTGTACTAGTCGCGACACCCATGATTTTGACTTTTGAATTAACGCTTGTCATGCAGAAAGAACGCCGACACAGGACACAAGCGTGGGCAGCTGTATCTCACGACCCATCGCGTTGTGTGGCTCGAGGCCGTCTCGTCGTCCATTGTGGCCATGTTTAGCAAACGCAAGGCCCTCGCCCTCCCGCACGCCCAAGTGCGCGGTGTAGAACTTCAAGTGCGTGCTTCCATCTTTCGTCCTCTTTTTGCACTTCCTCAAGTCTACCCACCCACAGTCCAAGGCCAGCGCAATGAGGTCGGCCAAGCTGCGAGTTGACCTGGTGTCAGGTCAGGCACTGATGCTGGCCATCCACGGCCACGGCGGTGAGTCCCTCTGCCAGAAGTGGCAAGAGACACTCGCACGACGAGCGTGGGTCGCCCCCGTGCCGGTTTCGTCCACGACGACGTCCACCACGTCATCCTCGTCCGCCGCGGCTCCACCACGGCTGTCCTCCTTCACCACCTCCTCCGCCGGCGTTTGTACGGCACTTCTCCTCTTCACCTTCCTCGCACCGCATGAACTGCTCACCTTCTCCTCCTTACAGCTGGCTTGATCCGAGTCCGGGACGAGCAGGCGCGGGCCACCGACGCCGCACTGGCCGAGGCCTTCACCGATCTCAAGGCCCTCATGGGCAAGGCCAAAGACCTCGTGCGTCGCGTCGTTCATCTTTGGCATCTCCCCTGGGGATAAGACCTCACGTGACGAATGTTTGTGGTTTGTGTTCAAAACAAATGACTTTAGGTGGGCCTGGCGGAGCGGTTTCGACTCGAGGCCAGCAGGCAGCGTGTGTCCGAGGAGGAGTCAAGCGCGTTCGATAATTACCTCCTCTCGCTCGGTATCGCCACGCCGGTGACCAAGGGCTCTGCAGGCGCTCTCTTCCACAGCGAGCTTGCGCGCCAGCTGTGCGACTTTTTGGCCAAGCCGCTCCAGCACGTCGGAGGCAACATGTCTCTCGCCGACGTCTACTGTCTCTTCAACCGCGCGCGCGGCACCGGTTCGTGGCCGTTTTGCTATGATGACGGTCAATGATTGATGACGACTACTTGGACTAACTTGGAAACTTCTCTGCAGAGCTGATATCGCCAGAGGATTTGCACCGGGCGTGCATGCTGTTGGAGCCTCTGGGACTCCCGCTCCGACTGCGCAAGTTCGCGTCCGGTGTGATGGTGATCCAGCGCGGTACGTCCCTACCCTCTTCTACTGCCCCCTCTCTTCTCTCCTTCCCCAATGTCGCCCCGCCCGTCGTGGCCCTCCTTTTGGCTTGTGCATGACTGTGTGTGTGTGTGTGAAATGTATCGCAGCGGATCAGACGGAGGAGGAGTTGGCGCGGAAGGTGGAGCAAACAGTAAAGGACAGTGGACCCATGACGGCCGTCGATCTAGCTTCCCTGTGGCACATCTCGCTGCCTCTGGCCAAGGAGCACCTCCTCGTACGTCTGTCCCTCCGTCCGCCTCGTGTCATTATCTTCATCACGACTTACAAGAACGATGCGTCCTTGCCCAAACAGACGGCCGAGGAAGAGGGACTCCTGTGCCGAGACGAGTCGTTTGAAGGGCTCGTGTTTTACCCCAACATCTTCGTGTAGCCTGCTTGGTCCTCTTCCAGCTGTTGTATGTACAGAATTTGTGGTGCAATGTCCCATCCCTCCTCAGGTAGTGAGGCTACACGACCGATAAAACTTGTCCATCTGCGTATCTGCACGCAGAATTTTGCTTTCATGACTTAGCCAATTTCCGTTTTCGTTCTTGATCAGCCCGAGGACATTACTTCAGGTAAAGTTGCGGCTACCAAAAGAAGAAGAAGAAGAGCCTACCCAAACTCATCGTCGACGCAGCGAGGAGTGAGCAGCAATTAATGGCCGACAAGACCAATCCTACTTCCTACACTCGCAGGCGTGTGACGGAGGTCCTCCTCTCTGGCACCAATCTCGCCGCCAAGGACCTCGGCGGGTCCTCTGACCCCTACTAGAAAGAGCACAAGGAGGAGCTAGTGAACATGAACTCGCGGGTTCACATCTCTGGCCATCTGCTCGCAACTGGTGGCCAAAGGCAGGAGTTCGCTGATCTGTTCAAGCCGCTCCGCCAGGGCAATCTCAAGGCTGACCTCGGGAGTTAGCTCATGTCTTTTCGGGGAAATAAAAAAATGGCGCGATGGACCAATCGAGAAATTTCTGGCTGACGGTTATTGTAGACGCGAGGTGCACTTGCCTCAACCCCCAACATGGAGGAGAGGCAGTACGTGGGTCTGCGAAAGTCCTGTCTGTTGTGCAGCAGTCTACACCTTGCGTGCGACGGGTACTCTTGTCCTGCCGCACAACAAACATTAAATAGAACCTCATTATTCTCCATCCTTTTCTCCTGCAGCAAGCAGCCGTGCCGACGGTGCGTGGACTCAGGCAAAGACGCCGAATGCCAGTTCCTCCTCTCCCGCAAGCGCGGGCGGCCAAAAAAGCAAAGCCCAAGCGCCGGTGCTATGCCACAGCCGCTAAGCGCAGTGGCGAGCCCAGAAGAGGGTTCACCCAAGACATACAAGAAGCGTCAGCCCAGCACAGCAGCCACTTGTGAGAAGCGCCCGCGAACAATTGCCATCTTGCCCGCGCCGCCATCCACACACACGCAGCCGTACGCGGCCGCTCGCCGCGACGAGGACCAGGCACCAGCCGGCAAGGCTCCCTTGCCCACGTCGGCTGCCCAGCTCCTCTGCGCCCTCGTCGAGCAGGTGCGCGGCCTGCGGCAAGAGAACCGGCTCCTCACGGACCGGGTGACGTCGCTGCAGAACCAGCAAACCGTGTTCGAGCGCCAAATGGACGCCCTCCGTAACGAGTACAGGGTCAACACGACGTGGCTGCTGGAGCAGCTGTCCACGCTCCATCTGTCCGACACACTGCAGACGCGCATGCCGGGCACAGGCCTGTTGTACCAGCCCATCGAACCGGCGTCGCGTATGAACCGCTCGGCCCTCATACACATCATGCCCGTCCTCGACGCCTACGACGACTCTGCACAGCCATTCCTCATCCAAGACCTCAAGTACGCGCTTGAAAAAGGTCGTTCTGGAAAGCGAGAAGGTTTGACGTCTGACTTTGTGGCCGCTTGCGCGTGTTCAGCAAGCCATACGCGCTGACCTATATGACCGCGTCTGGCGGGAGCGTGGAGATGCGCTACATTCATGCCTCGCCAGGTTATGCCGGGTTGATGGGGTATCAGCCGGTAGGCTTCCTCCCTCCCCTACCTCACACCTTTGGCCAGACTGAGTGGGCTGTCCGCGAACAGAGCGAGCTCTTGGGCGCGCTCGTCTCGTCGTTTGTCCACAAAGACGATGATTTTACAAATCAGCGAATGTTCCACGTCTTGAGCCAGCCGCCACCCAAGTCTGGAAGGCTCGGACCGTTTTTCGACCTGTTGCCCATTGTCATCTGCAAAGACGGCCGGTTGATGCGCATCCACTCGAGCCAGCAGATCCTCTACAGTGAAGAAGGACAGGTTCGGCTGGCGCCTTGATCTTCCCCGCCCCCAAACCGACATGATTGTTCAGCAGTACTCACACGCATCACAGTGGGAGTATTGCCTGTCCGTGGTCCATCGTGTTTTGTCCGTGGGCGACGACGTGCTCCACTATTTGGGCCCTCAGGCGGCCAGGCACAACGTTGTTCAGCAAGACCCTTTTTCTCATGGCGGAAGAGACTTCTCGCTCACCTTTCCATCAAACACGGTCCTGCCGGGCACTGATCTCAGTGCCCACCGTGTCAACACCGACCTACAAAGCGCCCTCGACGACGAGCTGGACGAGTTCCTCCAAGCCATCTCGTCACCTTCACCACTGTGCACCTCTCCTTCGCCCTCATCATCCAGCCCTGGTGCCGAGTTTGGTGCCCTTTAAATGAAGATGCGTTTGTTAAAGAGATATCATCAACCAAAAGGTGCGCCACACTACGAGTGCCACCGATGGGACTCGTGCCTGGTGTCTCACGACCAAGCAGGACGTTTATGGTAACTTCGCCGAAATTTCAGATGCATGTGCCAATCTTGCCATAAACAGAGCTCCCTTCCGTGGAAAGGGTCTTGCCCTTGCGACCAGTTCCGAAACGCCGCTATATGAGCGTACGCTCGTCCCCGTGGAGCGGAAGAGTTTTCGGCAGCACTTCGAAGCAGATTCTAGGAGCATATCCGCTTCGTGTGGTCATCAGAAACATATTTAAGCACCACGCGGTGCTTTATACACTTATCATCACACGCCTCTAAGCATCAACAGCAGCCCCAACACAAGACATACTCGCGATTACAGGCCAACGGGAATGAAGTACCTCGCACTCTTGGCCATCTTTGCGGCCTTCTTCTGCTGCTCGGCCTTCGCCGACTGCAGCGTGAACATCAAGCAGACCCTCGGCAGCGCCTGGCAGCAGGAAGGCAAGAACCTGTCTCAGTGGAATGTCGCCATCACGGCCGGCTCTGAGGCCGTCAAGTCGCTCGAGCTCACCATCACCGGCGCCACCATCAACCAGCTCTGGGAGCTCACCAACAAGTCCAACAACGTCTTCGCCCTGCCCGACTGGCGCCTCCAGAGCGGCGGCATCCCGGCTGGTCAGACCCACCAGTTTGGCTACATCTGGCAATCAGCTTCGCAGGCCACCATCACCGTCTCCTCCATCAACTGCGGTGCTGTCGCCTCGGCCTCGCCCTCTGTCTCGCCTGCCGCCCCATCGCCCAGCCCGAGCGCTTCGCCTGCTGCCCCGTCTGCCTCGCCTTCTGCCGCGCCGTCGACCATTGTGTCCACCCCGCAGCCGAGCCCCGCCGGTAGCTGCAGCGTGAACATCAAGCAGACCCTCGGTAGCGCCTGGCAGCAGGATGGCAAAAACCTGTCCCAGTGGAACGCTGTCATCACCGCTGGCTCGCAGGCCGTCAAGTCGCTTGAGCTCACCATCACCGGCGCCCGCCTCATCCAGGTGTGGGAGCTGAACAACAAGTCCAACGGCGTCTTCGCCCTTCCTGACTACCGCCTCCAGAACGGCGGCCTCGCGGCTGGTCAGACCCACCAGTTTGGCTACATCTGGGAGTCTGCCTCGCAGGCCACCATTACCGTCTCCTCCATCAACTGCGGTGCTGCCGCTGCTTCGCCCTCTGCCTCGCCTGCCGCCCCTTCGGCCTCGGCCTCCCCCGCTGCCCCGTCTGCCTCGCCCTCCGCCGCGCCGTCGACTATCGTGTCCACGCCCCAGCCCAGCTCGGCGCCTGCCGGCTGCAGCTTGAAGGTTGACCAGGCCGCCCGCTCGACTCAGGACGGCTCGTGGACCACTGGCGACTTCAAGTTCCAGATCTACGACCTCACCTTCACCAACAACGGCAACCAGGCTGTCAACGGCGCCCAGATCAACGTCGCCCTCAACGCCAACCAGGAGATCTACCAGTTCTGGAACATCGAGCGCCAGTCGGCCAACAGCAACGGCTTCAACGTGCCCATGTCCTGGGGTCCGCTTCAGGTCGGCGCCACCCTCGGTGCTGGCTACATCGTCCGCTCGCCTGTCTCGGCCGGCAACATCGCCGCGCCCGCTGTGACCATCACCTCCACCACTTGCTCTGGCTCGACCACCGCCGCGCCCTCGCCTTCGGCCTCACCCGCTGCCCCTTCGGCCTCGCCCTCGGCCAACCCGACCATCGTCGCCACGCCCCAGCCCAGCTCGGCAAACGGCTGCAGCGCCACCGTGAGCATCGTCGCCCGCTCGGCTGCTTCTGGCGGCTTGTGGCAGAACGGCGGTGCCACGTTCCAGATCTTCGACATCTCGCTCCAGAACAACGGTCAGCGCGCCGTCAACGGTGGCGTCTTCACCTTTGGCTTTGCCGAGTCTGGTGCCAGCATCTTCCAGTTCTGGGAGCTCAACCGCCAGGGTTCGAGCAACGCCTTCAACGTGGCCTTCAACTACGGCCCGCTCCAGGCCGGCGCCGGCCAGGGCTCGGGCATCGTCGTCCGCCTTGCCGGCTCGACCCCCGCCGCCGTGCCCACCGTCACCCTCAGCTCCCTGGCTTGCCAGTAAAGGCTGCACATGTCCAGCGTGCAGGAGATAGACTCCTTCCTTCTCTCCTTTTCCTCTCATCTTCATATTCTTCTTCATTTTATCTTCTCTCATATTGTGAACATCACCAACATGTTCAGCTTCTACTTCATCCTGTTCCTTCGTTGTACCATTTCTTGGGTTGGATTCAATGTCGTCAAAGATGGGAGAGCACGGCGAGCACGTCACCCTGGGCCAGGTGCGACCGGTCCAGAAACTGGAGCAGCTCCTGCGGCAGCCGCGCCCGAGCCTCGGGCTGCTCGTGGAGGTGGTGAGCCCAGGCCACATCGCGGCAGAGGTCGCGCAGCGGCCGCAACCTCAGCGCCCACAAGCCCTCCTGGAGGCGTTGCTGGATGAAAGCGGCGATGGTCTTGACGGGTTCGAACGAATAGCTCCGATGTTGGTACTGCTGCACGAGCTGCAACACCAAGCTGGCCCGCTCCATCGTCTCGATGTTGACCAGCGCTCGCGCCTCACGTCGCGCCATGAGCTGCTCTTCAACGCCTTTGCTGGTCTCCATCTGCGGCTGATGCTCGTGCTGATGCTGCTCGCTGGGCAGCTCGAGGATGCCCTTGCTGCAGATGATCTGCAGGCCCTCGAAGTAGGGCATGATGAAGGGCAGCACCGACGACTTGGAGTTAAAGAGGATGTCGCGGAGACGCCGCGGGCTGTGGCTGAAGCTGAACGGACCCTCGAGCGGGTCGACGTCCTGGCCCGGACCCGCATCGAACAGGAGCACCAGCTCCCTTAGCTCCTGAAGCTCGTCATCGTCGAGCATCTGCAGATACACGTCAGTCGGCATGGTGGCTATCATAAGCAAGGCCTCACAAGCAAGCGGGGCGCACCGAGCGGAGCTGCGCAAAGTGGGCCGAGAGGACCAGCACCACGGCGCCTAGGCCTTGCAGGTTGTTCACTAGCAGCAGCTCCCGGGCAAAGGCGAGGAGATAACGAAGCAGGGCGGGCACGTCGTCGGCCTCGCTTAGCTCGCGCCTCAGCCAGAGCACGATGCCGCAGAACTTGGCGACGATGTCCAGCAGGTTGCCCATCTTGCGGCTGAACACCGGGTGGTCGAGCTTGTGGATGTGGATGAGGTCGTGCAGGCTCAGCTGCCGGCGGACCCCGTAGGCAAACTCGCACGGCCTCATCTTCTGAAAGGCCCGCATCTGGAGCAGCGTCAGCTGGCGCGCCAGCTCAGCCGGATCGACCTGCTCAACGAGGCTCGCCACGGGCTCGTGGCGGTCGATGCGGAGGACCGGCGGCGACGATGAGTCGCGGTCGGGCCGGACCCAGATGGTGCGGTGCGAGTTGTCTTCCTTGCGGCTGGCCTAGATCTCGACCCACAGGTTCGTGCACGTGACGCGATCCTCGTCGTGCTCGTGCCGTAACGCGAACGCGTACTGCTCGACGTCGATGTGGGCGTTGACGAATCAGAATCTGGCGGGAGGAGAGGGTGAGGTGTGATCGTACGATCTTCTCGAGAGCCTTGCCCTTGGGGTTGTCGCTCAGAAGCTGATACAGCAACTGCCGAAACGTTTTCAACAATCTGAGGGCAAAAGGTTGTCGTCAGGTGTCTTAGTCGCACAGGGAAGGGAATGAGTGGGCGAGAAGCCTCTAGAGGCGCCCAAGTTTTCACCTGAATCGATGCGCGAACTCTTTGCTGGCCTCAAAGCTGCACATGTGTGTGGCCACGGGTTGAGTGTTGGCGTGGGAATCGCTCAAGAAGGTGAGGCGGGGACGAACCAGTGAGTCAGGAGGTCGACAAAGGTCTGGGAGGAGCAGAACATGGGATGGCACAAAATCAACTCATGCTCGAGGTGTGGCTGAGATGCTGCGGCCAGGCAGGAGGGCGTCGAATTTAGGTTCACGCGTACCACGCACACAACAAAATGAAAAGAAAGAAGCCGGACGCACACGGAATACGGCCGTTAGCGATGAGGTCGAACAGCTTGGGGATGGTGGCGGCCTTGATGCGCCGGCTGGAGGAGCTTGTCAGCGTTCCTCCGTTGAGGACCGCCCGTAAGCTGTTCTCCTGTCGTGTGCAGGAGGTTTATTTATTAATATATCTTTCAACTATCAAAGCAAGGGTCTACTCGAACCTCTTCATAGACAACACCCTCTTCGTGGTTGGGTGGAGAAGCAAAGGCAAAGGCTGCCGTGCACGCGGACATTGAGCTCCACCACAGCAAGTTTGAAAAGCAGATAAAAACAAAAATTGCCCAATGGAATAATAATGATACTCCCGGAGATCAAGAAAGGAAAGACGGAAAAGAATTTACTGTCAAGGAAAAAGAGAGGCCAATCATCTCTTTTTTATGGCGAAATTGAGTTCGGGCCAGGCCGAAAGGTTGGGGTGTTGCGTAGCGGGTTTGCTTCGCCCCTTGCTGGATATCTACAAAGATGAACCCGTTCCAAGCGTTGCCAGAAGAGCTGAGCTTGAACATTCTCCGCCGTCTGGATGCCGTCTCGCTCGTGCTCGCCTCGGTCGTCTGTTCTGAGGTGCTCTAGCCCCAGCCCTCACACCCCCCCTTCTCTCCGCCGCAACGCTCACCACGCCTTTCCCTCGTCCCAAACTCTCTGTCGTGCGCACAGTGGCTGCTGCTTTGTGAAGACGACAGCTTATGGTACGCACACCCCGCCTGTCCCCAGAAGTAAGAAGACCGTCGCTGACCTTGGCCTTTTCGCTCCCAAAAAGGCGACAACTGTGCGTTGGACTCCACTCGCCGGAAGCCTGGCAAAACAGCCTCGAAGCACACCGAGAGCAGAGCGGCAAGTCATGGAAGCAGGTCTACGTCGATACAGGTACCATGACTTTCCATGCCAGGGGCCTTCTCGTGATTGTTGGTTGACGTTGTTCTCCTCGTTGGGGGGGAGGGTTTCAGCACGCTTCTTCCCGGGCTCTGCCCTGCTCTCCGTGGAAAGGATCGCGCAACTCAACCAGTGGCTGCACTGTAGCAGAACCTGGAAGATGATCTACCGGTATCGTCCCACTTGCTCGCTCTCGGCCGCCAGTTCCCATTTCTCAACATATTCATGGACTGGGACAGAGCATCGAAACAGGGCTTCACGGCGCGAAGCTTCCACAAGCACTGCGACAAGCGGGGCGCCACCGTCACCGTGTGCCGCACGGAAAAGGGGTTCGTGTTCTGCTTGGGGTGGCCGGCCTCTGGGTCTCGAGCCGCCCAAGCGGTAACAAGAGGCGGTTGTGGTAAAGCAGATACCTTCTGGGCGGGTACAACCCAAACTCGTGGGACATGTGGGACAGCCCTCCGACCCCAGGATCCGCCGCCAGCTCCTTCACGTCGGGCAGTGACGCGCCCTTTATCTTCTCGCTTACCAACCCAAACGGGTGCGCGCACCACCTCATCCATCACCATCAGCGCCGTCAGCGTCTTGCAAGCCCTTACCAGGGAGGACCGGACCGACGATGATTGTCGTCCCACACAACAGGACTGATCCGTGCATCTTTCGGTCCCTTTCCCCGGGGACGGGTGTGGTCAACAACGCCAACTACGGGCCCGTGTGGGGCGGTCGTACGTGTCTTGCCCCGTCTGCCCCGCCTCGCCAATCCAATCGGAAGACGTGCGGGCAAAGGACGAGCACTAACGTTGTTGTGCTGCTGCAGAGGTGACGCACGACTTGGGCGTGTTCGGCTACCCGCACAGCAAAGGCGGGTGGTGCTGGACTCGCCTGGGCTCGAGCTACTCGATGGTCAAAAAGACGAGGACGGCGGAGAAGGAAGATGAATCATTCCTGGCCGGCGAACCCCACTTTCGTGTGGACGAAGTGGAAGTGTTTGCCGTTGACCGCCTCCTCGTGCCAGAGTCAACAACGCCTCCCGAGTCGCCCGCCGAACGCAGCGGCAAGAAGGGCATGGTGGCAACCTTCCTTGCGCGGCTTCGCGGGGCCAAGCGGGGCGGCCGTGGCCAAGCTGAGCTCTCCTGACCCCAAAACAACTGCATTCCTCCTTAAGAAGATGCGAAAAAGTAAAGCTCTCTGTATTCTCGTGTGTGATGTGACGCCGCGTCGTGTGTGGTGCCAACGGGCGGTGGTGATGATGATGGGGTGATTTTACAAGTCTTTCTCGATGTCGACGGCAGCGGCGGAGCGCGTTCGTCGGTGGTAGAGTCGCTTCACGCCGTCGACGAGCTTGTCTCGCTTCTTGTGTTCCTTTTCCTTCTCCTTCTCCTTCTCCTCCTTTTTCGCCTGGTTTGCCCTCGCCGGTCAGCATTGTGGAACACACAAAGAACGAAGCGCGACAAGAAAGAATGAAGCCGTACCTCGTCTTTGTCGTCCTTGGACTTCTTCTTTTCCTTGTCCTTTTCTTTCTCCTTCTCCTTTTCTTTCTCCTCCTTGGCTCCTCCTTTGTCCTTTTCCTCTTTGGGCTTCTCCTTGTTGACGAGGATGCGCTCGTCCTCCTTGGACTTCATGCGCCGCAGGGCAAAGGTCTTTCTCCGCCGCTTGGTCGTGTGGCTCCCCGACGAGCTCCCGGTCTCCGCGATGCCCTGGGTGCCCCCTTCGTCGCTGCTGTCCCGGTCGCCCTCGGCCTCGTCCAGCAACTCGTCTTCGTTGCTGCTCTCGCGCCCGCTGCCGCCAGCCAGCTTCTCTCGGTCGCGCTCGCTCGTGAAGGGCAGCAGCGAGAGCAGCATCGAGCCCCGCTTGGGCTTGACGGGCGGCGAGCCGCCGCTGCCCAGCTGGACGCCGCCGCTGCCGGCGGCCACAGGCGGCGGCGACGACGAGTCGCCCCGCTTGCGCAGCCCGGAGCCCCGCGTGTGCGTCGGGCTCGACGACGAGAGACCGCGGGGCGAGGCCGGCGGCGAGGGACTCGACGGCGACGACGCGGCGCCGCTGCCGGAGAGCGGCGACGTCGGGAGCGGCGCCGGGCCGAGCGGGCTCGCCAAGGCGAGATGTCCCGACGAGTTGGACGAGTGGCGTCGAGGCATGTGCGGGAAGAACCGGAATTTGAAGCGCGACGAGGGAGACGGCACCAGCGGCGGCGGCGGAGGCGGAGGCGGCGGTTCCGGCGTGGCCAGTATTGGCATCGGCGTCGGTGTCACTTCCATCCTCTGCAAGGAAGGCGACGAGGACGACTTGGAGGTGTTGCTGAAGAAGGTAGGAATGCACGAGTTGGACGAGTTGAGCGGCTTGGTCACGAGCCCTCCTTGTAGCGCCGAGGCCGAGGCCGACGAGGCCAGGTGGATCGTGATGCGGCTGCCCTTGATCCGGCGTCGCGACGAGCCGCTCTTGCCTTTGATCTTGATCGCCGTGGCCGACGCCGCGTCTGTCTCGAGGTGTTTCCTGAGAGAAGAAGTGTCGCCGGTCTCGGGCACGGCGTGCATGATCGTCGTCGGCGGCGAGCCGAGGTTGGTTACGGCCCCCATGTCGTACAGCGAGCTTCCGCGGCTGTCGTCGCTGGACAGGTCGTCATTTCCACTGCGCTCCCGCACGCTCACCTCGTCAGTGCTGTCGTCGCGCCAGTCGTGTCGCACGCGAGTAGTCGCCTTCATAGAGGCGCTCCACTCCTCCTCGTTGGACTGCCGCATGCGCTCCTGCTCCCGCTTGCGCAGCTCGTCCATCCGCAGCACAAAATCCATGAACCTCTCGTCTTCTCCTTCCTTTTCCTCATCAGTTGTAGTCGTCGTTTTCGTTCTTCCATCATCGTCCTCCATCTCTTTCGCTTTCTTCACTTCATCGTCGCTTTCGTTCTTTGTCCCACTGGTTCCATCCTCGCCTCCTCCATCTTCGCCGTCACCTTCACTGTCAACGCCAGCTTCCTCCGGGATGTACTTGATGATCTGCGTCTGGCCTCGTCTCCGGTGCTTGAAGGGCTGCTGCGCCGATGGCATGGCCAGCTCGTCGAAGCTCTTGGCCTTGCTCCCGAGCGTGCCCTCGTGCTTGAGCTCTGCGGCGCGCCCGCTTGGCTCAGCGCAGTGGTTGGTGTTGTTGAACCGGGCCAGCTTTAGCTCGAGCTCGAGCTCGCTGACGCGCTCCTGCAGCATGGTAGAGAACTCGTTCAACCGCAGCTGCTCGCGCACGCTTTCCTTGAGCTCCTGATTGCTCACGTCGATTTCGTCCTGCATATGCTCGACCTTGTCGTGGAACCGCGCCACCTTTTGCTTCAACCTGTAGAAACGTGTTCAAAGAGCGGCGTGAGCTGGCGTCGCTCAGACCCTTCTTTTGCTCAACACGATGACGTACCGCGCAACTTTGGCGATGAATTGTGTTTGCGTTGCGTAGATGCGCATGAAGAGCAAGAAGGAGACGAAGGTCGACAGAAGGAAGCCCGCAAGCGGCGATCGTAGCACCAGAGTCAGCACGAAGCTCACGAAGGGCAGCGCCATCACCAGCACCCATGGGGCCGACGCATAGGTAGGACCCCAGCCTGTGAACAGACAAGAGGCCCAATAAGCAAAAATAAAACAGAGAAGGACATGTGTGGCGTGTGCTTTGTGTGACGAAATGTTGTGGTTGGCAACCAAGAAGTCGCCCTCCCCCCTTTCAGCTATTTGTCGCTTCCTTTCGATCTTTCCTTTTCGCTTCGTTCTTTGGGCTTTCCGCGTGGTTGGTTGCCTCAAGTTGAGGTTCTTTGTGGGAAAAGAAGAGGGGAAAGGTGGTACCTTGCATAAGCTGTTGGTGAAGATGTCGAATAGAGCCCTTCATAAACTCGACGTCTGTCTGTTTCATTCGGATCAAGACAAAATCTCTGATTTTGTCGCCATCCAACTTGCTCTCTTGATTGTGTTTGTCTCCGCTGGGCCCTGACATGCCTCTTCTCTTCGAATCGTCAGGGTTTGCGTCCTTCTTGTGTTGGCCTCTTGGTGAGGTCGTCTCGGCAACTAACGAGGCACGACCCTCTGGTCGCTCCTCTCCCGTTGTGCGTTGACGGCGACGACGTGGAGCCCACAAACAGCACGCGCAACGCGAGGTGCGTCACGTAGCCAAGCGGAAGAAAAACTTAGAGAAGATAGAAAGAAACCGGCACCGGACGGTCTTTTTGGCTTCTTTCTTGTTCGTCGCCACACCAACAGAAGTGCGGACTTGGCACCGGTGGCCTCGCGCTTGTGGTCTTGGGAGCCCGTTGTTGGGCGAAGGTGAGCTCCAATACATTCACTGCATGGTTCTGGGAAATGAATTGAAAACAAAAAAAAGTGTTTTTTTTTCTTTTTGCGCACAAAGAAGTGGATGATTAATGGGGTTGGGCTTGGTGGACGGGGCGGTAGTGGGCCTTTATCTGCTGGTGATCACGCTCGTTGGCGTTGCACCTTCGCTTTGGCCCATTGTGCGTCGCCGCTTTAGGAAGCCAACCCTGTTCGTCGGCACCCATTCCAACTCAGCCTCCACGCTAAATGAGGATGAAGATTCATTCGTTGAAGCCAGCCCTGGGGCAGAGACACTGGGTGACTTTCCTCTTACAATTCTGAAGAAGGCGCCTTCGGCAAGAGTACCGACTCAAGAGGAGGAGGGTGAGTCTGGCGGCGATGGCGAAGGAGAAGGACCTGTGGCCAAGGACAACGGGAGCGACCTCCATGCAGGCGAGGCGACCGAGCAGTACTTTCTCGCCGGCCGCAGCGTCGCGTGGTGGGCCGTCGGCATGTCCCTCTTCAGCAGCAACATCGGCAGCGAGCACTTCGTCGGCCTAGCTGGCTCGGGTGCTGCCTCGGGTCTTGCCGTGGGTCACTTTGAGCACGTCACTCCTCTCCTATTTACCTTCTTTGAGGCACCGGCCGCTTCAAGCTGACTATTGAATTCCTCTACAAGAATCAATTCACCCCTGTTCATCCTCCTACTCGGGTGGATCTTCGTGCCCTACTACCTGGATACGAGCGTCTTTACCATGCCTGAGTTCCTCGAGCGTCGCTACAACCGCTACTGTCGGTACTCATCTAGCCGTCTTGTTACCAACGACTTCTCCTCAACAACCCTTCGCCCCACGTCAGGCGCTGGCTCGGGGCGGTCTCGCTCGCGGCCTACGTGTTCACCAAGATCGCTGTCTCGCTCTACGCCGCCGCTATCATCTTCGACGTACACACTGTCCTCGCCTTCATCACCCCACCAACTCGAACATGGCTCGCGACCTCTGCAGGTTGTGCTGGACATCGACAACCAGTGGATCTCGGCTGTCGCCATCCTCTTGGCCACGTCGCTCTACACGTACATGCGCACAACAACATGTTCTAACAGCAACCTCAGAGGCTGATGCGCACAACTGGTGCGTGCAGGATGATCGGCGGCCTGCGGGGCGTGGTCTACACAGAGGTGGTGCAGACCGTGGTGCTGCTGGTGGGCGCCGTGGTTGTCCTCTTCGTCGGCCTGCACGAAGTTGGCGGCATCTCTGGCCTCCGTGCCCGCCTGCCCGACTCCTACTTTCACATGATCCGCCCGGCCTCTGACGCGGTACTTTAGGTTTTTTT
>NAVB01000637.1:0-24359 GCA_002179805.1 Acanthamoeba lenticulata
ATCAAAATAAATAAATTTAAAAATTATCAGAAAAAAAAAACTGCAAGAAAATACCTTGCTAAAGGCTTCGATGATGACGCGGCCAAAAGTCTCGCCGTTCATGTGGGTCCAGAAGAAGAAGGCCCGAGCCTTCTGGAAGGCTTCATGGTGGGGCGTCCCACGCATCAGTTCCCCTCGGAACTCAAAGTTGGGCTGCGTCTTCTGGAACTCGCGGAGGCGGTTGGCTACGACAGGCTCACCGCTGCAGTAGACCACGAACTTGAGATCGGGATACTTCTTGGCCAGCTCTTGGAACTGCGGCAAGCCCTGCATGATGGTCCCACCGGGTCAGCGCACCGATTTTGTGTGTGTGTGTGTGTGTTGAGGCTGCTTTGTGTCCGTAGGCACCTTCTGACCGTCCCAGTAGCAGCCGCCAACCCAGAGGAGATAGTCTCCCTGCTCGGCGGCGAACTGGTACTCTTCGTCCTTGAAGGCCTGCCATTGCATGAATCCTCGACTGCATACGAGAACACCGGACAGGAGCGACGTCGTCAGCATGCATCGTGGTCATGCCTGAAGGAGGGGGAACGCACTTGCGGAGCCATGGGAAGTTCCCCTGGCATTGGCCAGCCGTGAAGCGAGAAGGGAAGCGCAGCAGCACCGAAGGCCCATGATCCTTGGCGCTCCAACATGCGCCGCTAAGCAAGCGGGGAGGAGGGGAGGTAAGCGAGCTGCCTATTGAGCCACCAAGATCCTGGAGACGACTGTACAAGTGGATGCTGGCGAGAGTGGGCAGATCAATCTGGTGCCTGCGCAGGGTGTTGGGACAGGATTCTTCCTGGCACCAGACGAGGTGCGGCCATTGGCTCTCCTCCATCTTGTGCAGCTCCGCGATGAACATCTGGCCAAATGAACGAAGACCAAGGAGGTGAGGCCATGCAGGCTCATCGAGCTCAGCGGAACCATGGTGGATACATCATACCTCAATGAAGACGGTGCCATCAATGCCCTCGTGACCCAGTTCGATAATGGGGAAAGGGTAGGTGTTGTTATGCGGAGGTCGAGTCGGGACCACAGCAAAGAACTCCAGGCAACCTGTTGTGAGCGCGCAACAGAGAACACACAAACACACACAGTCAATGGTGGCGTTGACCCCAACCCCAAGGCGACACAGGCCTCAGCAACACGAACCGTCGGCTTGAAGCTTTGAGAGGCCTTCGAGCTCTGCCTCGCAGGCCGACTGCGTGCCTCCATACCCGCGGAGAGGAAGGATGACATGGTGAGTGCTGCACAGGTAGGCTATTCGCAACGTGCGCTTGGGGCCCAAGGGCGAAATGTGCGCTTGGGGCGTTGGGGGCGCCGAAGAAGGGGAGGGCCAAGGAGATGAAGAAGAAGGCTCAAAGGAAGCGGAGGAGGGAGAAAACTGAGGATCCAACTGCTCCTCCATCTCTTTCTCGGTTCTTTCGATCGTGAAGAAAAAAAGGGGGGCAAGCCCCACCAAGCCCACAAAAAGCTGCCACAGATGAAGTTAGTGAAGACTTCTTCGCGCCTTATTTGCGGTGTGCACAGATGTACCACGACAGCCAGTGCTCTCCACTGGCCCCCGAACATGATGCCCGCAGCAGGTTGCTTGGTTTGGGCTTTTTATTTTTTAATTCAAAAATATGGGGATGTTTCATTTTTCGAGTTTTTTTTGCTGTGTTGAGCAAAAGTGCTCTCCAGACAAGAACCCTGTTTTCTCGCAGCTCGGGGTGGGTAGCCGGGGAGGGTGAGCCATGAAGAGTTCGCCAAGCTGGCCCAAAGAAAAACATGTGCGTTATGGAGAGGATAATTTTGGCTTAATCCCATTGGCGCAAACTGAACTTCTGCTGAGCTACCACTCCGCTTGGACACGGACCTGCCTTTAAAAAGCTTGCTTACTGCTCTTTGTTTACACAGTTCTTCCCGCTCACATCCCTCATCGACCTCATGTGCTCTCGAGAAACCGAAGTCGTCTCCGTCTTTCTGGTCCTCCTTGCCTTGTGGGCAAGCGCTCCGTTGGCGGAGGGCACGCTCACGACTCTGTCGGGGTACCCGGATCTCCCCAACCCCAAGTCGAACTTCAAGACCGTGCCTTCCGGCTCGCTCGTTATCCCTATGGACACGAAGCAGTACGTTGGTGGCGTGTTCAACATGCGGGCCTATGGTGCGTGCCTTGTCTTGGCCATGCCACTTCAACTGTTGATTCATGTTCACGAGACGACTAACCAACCTCGCTTCATCATCAGGTCTCGCCTTCCATCTTCTTCACTCCGAAGTCCCACTCTACTGGACAATCGCCGTGGGCAAGGCCAAGGACGGAGCAGATTTCACCGCCCCAGCCCACAAGGTACAGCCAACCAGAAAATCTTTCAAGCCACGATCTCTACTTACAATACTCCTGGTGCAGTACTCCTCCGGCTCAACGACGTCGACCTCATTCTCAGGAGGTCCCTTCGTCATTCATAAGAGCTATGTCGATGCAGCCATTAAGGTGATCAACCAGAACGGCTTCTCCGATGTTGTTCTCTATGTGCTTGATGCGAACACGACCATTGATGTGCGGCACACTCTCCTGACTCGGCCTAAAGCTTTGCTCTCGGACCTCTCCGGCTATGGATCGACGATCGTAAACCCTCTCGTTGACGCTGGTGCAGTTTCCCCGCCCAATACTGCTGTAGTTGCTTTGTTCCTCACCGCAGCTTGGTAGGTCTTGTTGCCGGAGTTCACTACACACTCACCCCCGCAAGTCAAGCATCATCGATCATCGCCTCTCTCAGCAGCTCCACATGTTTCACTACCTTTGTTGAGCCTGTACGAAACTCTCGCTTCAGATGTTTGTTTTTAACCTGCAATCTGATTGGCCAAATTGTGGTTTGATAGCACTACGTGTTTGACACGGACGCTCCTGTCTACTTCAGCGCCGTGCAGAGCTACGTGCAGAGTGGTGGAAACTTCTATGCCCAGTGCGCTTGTACGGCCCTTGTTTCGAAACAAACCAAACAAACGACGAAAATCACTCACAGTTCCCCTTGTCACAGCAACCAGGAGTTACGAGAACACGAGCGGAGGCTTTATGAGCACAGCTGGCATTCAGCAGAACCGGGTCAGCAACACAGACTTGCTTTACCCACAGCCCGATCTTCCCTTCACGCAGATCATTGGTGACATCGACGGCAGCAACACCGGCCTCGTCACCGATTTCTACCTTCTCAACTCGGGGTAACGAGCCACCCTTTTACCCCACAAGGCCTGTTTCCTTCATTTTGGCTGACTCATGGGATTTCACAGGACATGGTTGGCCAATGCCCACGCTCATGTGGTCAACAATCCTTCCAAGGCCACCTACCAGGGCGCAAATCTCACCATCTCTGCCGCGACCAAGCTGACCACCGACATCTCTGGCGGCTTAATCTTCTACATGGGCGGCCACGAGTGGACTTCCCGTTCCGCCGCACTAGCCAATGGCAGGCGGATGTACTTCAACGCCCTTCTCACGCCCGCCAACCGGCCTGAAGAGTGCGGCTTCGACTTTTGCCCAACGGGCGAGACGTGCACGGCTGGCGCGTGCCAGCACTGCGTCTGCGTCAACAACACCAAGTTCATCACCAACGCCACATGTTGCTCCAACGGCGTACCCATAACTTGCCCCTCGCCCAGCTCGTCGATGACTCCCTCGCCGAGCCAGACGTCGACTCCCAGCCCGTCCGTGACGGCCACGCCGTCGCCGAGCCGAACGCCCTCCCCGAGTTCATCGATCACTCCGTCGCCGAGCCGTACGGCCACGCCTAGTCCCTCTTTGACGGCAACTCCCACGCCGAGCCGAACGCCCTCTCCGAGCTCGTCGATCACGCCATCACCGAGCTCGTCGGCAACTCCGTCGCCAAGCCCTTCGCGCTCCTCGACGCCATCGCCGTCCGCAACCACTTCATCCACGCCTTCGCCCAGCAAGGCTGCCGACTCGGGGCTGAGCTCCGGAGCAGCTGCGGGCATCGCTGTCGGTGCAATCGCCGGCGGGGTGGCGGCATTGGGCGCGGCAAGTGCTATCGTCGGCGCTGCTTACCTTGTCTACCGCCACATGAACAGCGCGGCGGCCGCCGCAGCGCTGCCCACCGGCAACTCCATGTTTGTCGACCAGGCAGCGCAGACCAACAGCCTCTTTACGGAGAGCCAGACCGAGTTCCACAACGAGATCTACACTGTTTGACCCAAACCCGCCTCTCCAAAGCCATGTACCGTGTATAGTATAATAAACCATGAGACATCCCACAAGAGAGACCTTCCGGCCAGTGGTGGAACGTTACGCAGAAAGGGGAAGAAGAGAAGAACAAAAGAAAACCGCAAAAATTCCTGAGTTTTGGCTGGTTCAGGCAAAATGTTGAGGGCAATTAAAACGGGAGGTAGAGAAACGCAACAACCACTACCCACAACAACCCCCGGCGCACTTAAGCTCTCGTGATGGAGCGACCAACTGGCGCCGACAAAGCGAAGAAGACTGGCAAGACGGCCAAGGGCGGCCGGAAAAGCACTGCCGACGAGGAAGAGGACAAGAAACAAACCCTCCGCACCTCCACTGATGTCTACCACCGCGTCAAGTGGGACGAGGTGCATCCCTCTTCCTTTTAGTAAAAATATTTATTTAAGTTTTTTTCAAGATTATATATTTTAAAACTTTTTTTAATTTTTTAAGCAATTGTTTGTGGCCAGGCGTTGGACAAGACCGAGTGGCGCATAGGCTACCTGGACCGATTCCGAGGCATGCTCGAGATCCCGCTGCTTGAGTTCATCCCTGGCGGCGACGTGCCGTGGCATCGCGTCTACTACTTCAAGAAGGGCCGCGAGGTCATGTGGGACCGCAACACGCGCGTGGACAAGATTTTTGGCAGTGGCGAGTCACCCCAGCCGGACGAGCAGCAGAAGGCGGCAGGCGCCAAGAAGGGCGGCAACAAAAACAACAAGAATGCCAACAACAACAAGAAGGCGGCAGAGGCCTCGGGCGCGGCGGCGTCGACGACCGTCCCCGAGAAGCCCAGGACGGCCAACAAGCCCGCCGTGTGGGCGCCGCTGCCAGTCTATCGCTACTCGGCCACAGCGCAGGCCTGGCAGGAGGCCTCCCAGTCCATCGCCAACAAGACCAACGGCGTCGTACGACGTGCCCACACCAGCTGCGTGCAACTGCTGTTTGACACGAACAACGCTGAAAACACCAAACGCTCAGGAGCGCGTGACGATCGTGACGCTCAACGTGCTGTTTGACACCTACATGGCCGACAAGATCCACACGGCCAAGCGCATCCCGGCCATCCTGCAGAACCTCCAGGCCACCCAGGCCGACTTGATCGGTATGCCAAGCGGCTTGCTTCCAGCCCTCGGTGTTTTATATGTCGACGTGACCGTGCCTGACGTCAGCGTGGGCTGGCGGCGCCAGGCCTGGAGGAGGTGACGCCCATCTTCCTGGAGTCGCTGCTGAGCGAGCCCTGGGTCCGGGAGCACTACTTCATCTCCGACCTCCGCGGCGACACGATCGTCCCCTACGGCCAGGTCCTGCTCTCGCGCTTCCCACTTCAGAAGTACGACCAATCCCAGCGGGAGGAAATGGACGTGGGCGGGCATGTGACTAATCACAACAACAACGACAACAACAACAGGTTGATTCAGCATCAGTATTCGCCGCACAAGCGGGTGATTGTGGGCCAGCTCGAGCTCAACGGGCGCACGATCTACGTGCCCGTGGTCCACCTCACCAGCGACCGCCAGGAGAGCTGCAGCGCCAAGCGCGCCAACCAACTCAACATCGTCTTTGAGCGCACCTGCCCGGCCGCGGGCGACGACACCGGTACGACGGACAATTACGAGGACGATGTTGACAACCGCTTGCGGTCGCTGACGTCGTGAGACGGACGGCGGTGGACAGACTACGGGATGGACTGCTTCCTGTTTGGCGATTTCAACTTTGGCGACGCCGACAACGACGATGCCGTGCGCCGCGATTTTGTCGACTGCTGGCTGGCCCTCCGGCCCGACGACGTCGGGTACGTCTGCCAGCCAACCCAGCAGGCTTAACGCGACGGTTTCGATGCCTGGCCTGACCTAGCTCTGCACTCGCGCGCGTGTTTGCGTTCGTGTTGGTGAACAGGTACACGTTCGACCCGCACAGGAACACGTTGGCCGCCATCACGACGTCGTCGGGGCGGTCGAACCGGATCGACCGCGTCTTTGTGCGCTCGTCGGGCGGCTGCTGGCGGCCGGCGGCCATCGAACTCATCTGCACGGAGCCGCTGCCGGCCATCACCTCGACCTCGGAGGAGGGGGAAGAGGAGTCGGTCGTGCTCTTCCCGTCGGACCACTTTGGCCTGCGCGCCGTCATCGAGTTCACCGGCCAGGCGGCGCCTGCCGGCCGACGAACGGCGCGCCGGGCCAGCCCGCGCGAGGGCCACCAGCGAAAGGGCGACGAGGATGAAGAGGCCGAGGCCGAGGAAGACGAGGAAGCTGAGGCAGAGCCCACGAATGATGATGGCGGTCTCACACGGGAGGAGCGGATCGCGCTGCGGCCTCAGCTGCGCACGCTTCACAGCACCGCTGTCGTGGTGATCCCGCCGCGCCACCTGTGGCCTGCCCTACAGGAAATCCGCAAGGTTCGTCCTTTTAATTTATCAATTTATTTATTTATTCTTTATTAAATGATTTGAAATTTTCAAGTGTTAATTTTTATTAATTTTGAAACGTGCAGGAGCATGACAAGAGCTTCACGCGGTGGATGCCGCACATCGTGCTCCTCTGGGGCTTCATCGAGGAGGACCACTTTGCTTCGGCTGCCGAGATCTTCAAGGAGACCCTGGCCTCCTTCTCGCCCTTCACCCTCACCCTGAGGTACACCGTCACTACATTTATTAATATTTGAAACGTGAATTAACGAGAAAGTATGCTTCAAATTCCTGCAGACAATTCAAGCACTTTGAGCACAGCCGCAACCTGACGGCGTGGCTTGACCCGGAGTCGCCCAACAACGAGCTGCGCCAGCTGCAGGCCGAGCTCGAGCGCGAATTCCCCTACTGCTGCGAGCAGAGCGGCAAGGACTACGGCGGCTACTCGCCGCACCTGACCGTGGGCCAGTTCGCCACCCGGCGCGAGGCCCTCCAGCACATCGAGCGCTGGAACCGCGAATGGACGCCGCTCTCGTGGCAAGTCGGCCGCATTTTCCTCATCAGCCGCCGCGACGACCAGCCCTTCCAGCTCCGCTACGCCGTGCGCCTCGGCCACGGTGGCGCCGACGACGCCGTCGCCTTTGTCGACCCCGCCGCCCGCCCGCAGCGCGCAATGTCTGGCGGCGAGGCTGGGCCGGGCGTGCTGCTCGAAGGCGCGGCACCGCCCGACGGCGACGACAGCGCCCTTCAGCGCTATCTCGTCGCCCACGGCTGCTATGACGACGAGCAACAGCGCCGGCGGCGCCAGGCCGCCATCGAGCTCGTCGCCCGCGCGTGCCGCGAGGTGGTCGACAAGCAGCTGCGGCTCGACGGCCGACAGCAGGACGGCGCGGCGCCAACACCCGAGGTCCTCTACCTGCTGGGCTCCTGCCAGATGGGCGTCCAGACGGCCGACAGCGACGTCGACGCCCTCTGCGTCGGGCCCGACTCCATGTCCACCGGTCGTGTACGTGATCCCCGACCGCACATTCTTCACATATTTAGAAACGAATTTTTTATTCATTTCTTTCTGCAATATGTGCAGTTCTTCATGGAGCTCCGGGCGGCGCTCGAGCGCACAAAGAAGCTGCAGGACGCGCGCGAGGTGCACGACGCCAAGGTGGCCGTGCTGAAGGTGCAGCTCGTCGGCGGGGTCGAGGTCGACCTGCTCTACGCGCCCTACCCGGCCGCCATCCCGCTGTGCCCGCCGACGGCGCTCGACGACCGCACGCTGCTGCGCCCGCGCGGCGGCTTCGAGACCGCCGCCCTCCGGACGCTCAGCGGCTGCCGCGACGGCGCGGCCCTATTGCGGCTCGTGCCCGACGCGACGCGCTTCCGGACTCTCCTGCGGGCCGGCAAGCTCTGGGCCAAGCGGCGCGGGCTGTACTCCAACGCGGCGGGCTTTCTGGGCGGCTTCTCGTGGGCCGTCCTTGTGGCCCACGTCTGCATGAAGCACCGCACCAAGAGCTCGGAAGCCACGAACGGCGAAGAGGCCTCGTTGTTGTTATCGGCCGAGGAGCGCCTGCTGGCCGACTTCTTCGCGACGTACAACGAGTGGGACTGGGGCCAGCCGGTGGCGGTCACGCCCGGGTCGGCCCGGTTCCAGCCCACTGGCCACCGCAAGGAGCAGATGATGATCATCACACCCACGCCGCCCTTCCACAACTCGGCCCGCAACGTGTCACGCTCCACGCTCACCGAGCTGCAGACCGAGTTCTTTGTACGCTCGCCATTTTTTGACGACACGACACGCGCGCGTGTGTTCCTGACGTTGCGCGCGTGTGTGGTGCAGAGGGCGTACGAGCTGACGTGCGGGTCCGGCTGGAACACGGCGGCCGGGCTGGACGAGCTCATGCGGCCGACCAACTTCTTCAAGGACTACCACCACTACCTGGCGGTCGAGCTCCACTGCCTGAGCCGCGAGGAGGCCACGCGGCGCTGCACGGGCTGGCTCGAGAGCCGCGTGATCGCGCTCGTGTACGGCCTCGAGAAGAACCCGCACACCTACGCACGTCCCTTCCCGGGCGCCTTTGTCAACCTGCACGAGCGCGTGGCCCAGGAGCTGCAGCAACAGCAGCCCAAGGGCAAGGGCAAGCAGGCGGCCGCGAGCAAGCAGACAAAGGAGACGCTCGAGCGACGGAGCAACTTCCCCTTCGTGGTCACCAGCTTCGTCGGCGTACACAAGCTCGGCGGCGGAGGCGAGGCCGAGACGGCGCCGCCGCTGCCGGAGCTCAACGGGCCGACGGTCGACTTCCGCGGCCTGTTCGACGGCTGGCGCGACAAACCCGCCGGGAGCATTGTCACCGTCACGCCGGTCAAGCGCGCCAAGATCGCCCGCCTGGTCCCGCCCTCGTTCATGCCGGAGAAGGCCGAGTAACGATATGTGGCGAATAAAAACAGAAAAGTGGAGGACTTCAACCAAACGGAGGATCGTCACAAGGATCTCGTGCCAAGCTCTGTCAACTGAGTACAGCAGGCCGGTCTTTTCATTTTAATGCCTGCCGCGATCGCGAACACTCCGTCGCCAGGGCCTTGAGGCGGAACTCGCAGGCCAATGGCTTTGGGCGTTTACGTGGGATCCTCAACGCGAAACGCAGCAATTAACCTTTGCCACAAGAACACACTGACGACCGGAAAGGGAAGCCTTCATCCCGCGAAGAGAACTCTGAAGGAGGAGGATGCAGCAGCGCTTGTGTCTCATCTTTGATGCATCTCGCTCCTCTGTACTCTTCCTCGCTCTCCTCCTCGTTTTCCTCCTCCCGCTCTGCTCTTCCGGGGAGGGCCTGGCCGAGGACGCAACAAGTCGGCCACACGAGGCGCGGGTCATCGCGCAGGCTTGCGTACCGTGGCAAGGCTCGCCGGCGACAGGCGGCAAGTGCGACCAGGTCTTTGCTCAAACGATTCCGGCTTCCATCCCCAACAGCGTGCTCCTTATGTACGTCAAGGCTGACTCGATGCGTGGTTTGTTTATGATTTGGTTTGGTTTGTTGGTTGAGTGGTTTATTGGTTTTTGTGTTTTGGAGCACTCAACACCTTATGGTTTCGGTTCAACTTTATTTCGACGCAGTACTTCATCCTTTCTTGTTCTTCTAGCTCCCCTGCCCGTCGTCTTCATTTTTCGTTTTCGTACTTGTCTTGTTCCTGCCAACCAATTAACGCCGTGCAACCACGTGGTCTCCGCTATGCGTGGAATGTTGCCTCTTCCCCACTACAAACGGCAGAGGACAAGACTATGCCTCTACTGACAAGCAAACTGCAGCTCAGGTATTACGCCAGCATCACACAATATTGTTTTTATTTTGCATTGATTTTTGAATTTTTTGAATTTTTCAAAAAATAATACATTATTCTTACTAGTGATCTGTGTATTAGACGGTGCTGATGGGGGCCTACTTCCCGCCCGAGTGCCGCAATCCGCTGTTGGCGCTGACCTGCCTGGGAAGCTTCCCTCATTGCCGCTTCAACTCACCTCCTGCATTTGATGGTGTGTTCTTCCCTTCCTCGTCACCGTTCTTCCTCATCACCATCAGCATCAAAGATCCTCGGCATCAATCCTCATCCTCTTCATGTAATGCGTTCAGTGTATCCGCCGTGCCGCTCGGTGTGCGAGGCCGTGGTCCTGGGCTGCACCGCCTTCTTCACCGCCCAGAACATGACCGTACGCGTCCCACTACGTTTTTCCTCTTCAAGCGAGTTCGCATTTTTCAAATTTTTTCTTTTATCAACTATTTCAGGCACAGCTCCCGAACTGCGACATGATCGACGACCGATCGGGCGTGGCCATGCCGGCCTTCCCGCCCGACTACTCTGGCCAATGCATCGCCCTCCCCGACAGCTTTGGTGCTCACCCGACGTTGGCCTGTTGGCTGTCGACGTTGTTGGGAAGCTAACGCGAGATGTTGGGTGATGTGTTGTGTTGTGATGTGTTGTCCCGCACACAGCCGTGAGCTATGGCGAGGTCGACTGCCCGTACCCGCTCGAGTACAACTACGACGGGCAGAGCTCGTTCGACCGGCCGGGCTACTGGGACGCTACGGACCTGTGCGTGATGCCCTGCCCCAACCCCATGTGGACCGACGCCGAGTGGACCGGCGGCATCACCATCATGATGATCGTCGGCGGCTGCTCCTTCATCCTCGCCGCCTTCATGGTTCGTCCTTTTTTGAGAATTAAAAATGATTATTTTTTTTTTGTAATGTTTCAAAAAGACAACTTCTAAAATTTCAACAATGCAGGTCGTGACGATGTTCCTGATCCCGGCCAAGCGGCGCTACCCGGGCTCGCTCTTCATCTACATCATCTTCTGCTCGATGGTTGTCAGCTTCGTGGTCGTCTTCTTCCCGCTCGTGTCGGGCGGCCCGACCCGCATGGTCTGCACTCGCGTACGTATCGTGCAGCAGCTTCATCGATGCCACGTCAGCATCCGTCCACATCTCACCCCAACCATTACTGGCCAATCAGGGCTCGCCTCCTGTGGAGGTCACCTTTGACAACGCGCGCGACCACGACGGCGCCGGCGTCCCCTGCGTGCTTCAGGGTGCGCCCCACCTCCACCTCAGAGGACTCTTTTGTTTGTTTGTTTATTTATTTATTTTTCAAAATGGTAAAATGTCAAAAATGCAGGAGTCTTCATCCTGTACTTCGGCTTGGCTGCCAACTTCTGGTGGCTCGCGCTCTGCATCAACGTGTTTGAGGTTCGTTCCCCGCGTCGTGCTCCTCCGGATGGTGTCGGCGTTGATACTAACGTCATCACCGGCACCGTCGTCGTCGTCATGGGGAATGATGCAGATGATCTTCATGCGCCAGTCGGTGCAGGGCATCCGGCGGTTCCACTTCCTCTTCCACGTGTTTGCGTGGGGGCTGCCCCTCATCTCCGTCATCGCCTGCTTTGGCGGCACCGTACACACGCACCCTCGCCCGCCATTGCTGACGTCATCATTCTCATCCTCACCGTCCTTGTCGTTGTTGTTGTCGTTGTCGTTGTTGTGGTTTATGTCGGCGTCGACACACACGGTCCAGACCTTTGGAGCGCTGCCGGCCATCCCGTACTGCTTCGTGGCGGGCAACGAGTGGTGGGCCTGGACCCTCTTCTACTTCCCCAGTCCGTTGCCCCTCTTCCTCCTCTTCTTTCTCCTCATCTTCCTCGACCTGATACCTGATACCTGATCTGACGTGGTGTGGACGCCATGACGTGCGTGCTTGCTTGCAGTCGGCATCACGCTCATCGTGGGGAGCATCCTCATGATTGCCGCCGTCATCCGCATGCTCCGGGTATTTCCTTCTTTTCATTAGAAAAATAACAAGAATAATCTAAATCATTTTTTTTAATGATATCTTCGGCGGCAGATTCGGTTCCGCATCCGCAAAGGCGCGATGACGAGTCAGACCATCGAGCAGGTGGTGCGCCTCTTGCTCCTGATCATCGCCTATTGGCTCATCCTCGTGTACCACCGCCCAATCCCCCCCCCCCCTCTTCCTTGGTCGATCGGTGATCCCTCATGCCGGCCCTGCTCATTTGCTGCAGGTACCCGTGGGCCTTCCGAGTCTACACGCGCGCGATTGAGGACGACATCACCGAGGCCGTGGAGGAGCAAGTCATGTGCAGCGCCTCCACCGGCACCGAATGGTGCGCGCCTGGGCGAGGCTTTTTGCAAACGCGCCCCGCGTGTTGACTCACAACCGGCCCACACACACATGCCCACACACATGTACGCAGTGGGATGTCGACGCGGATCAACGTGGGGGCGTGGTACCTCATGCTCATCGATCTCAGCTGCCACGGCTTCGTCCTCTTTGCGTGCCTCTGCTCCACGGTGCGTCCACGCCACCATAAATAAATAAATAAATAATAACAAATAAAAGAAAAACCAGAAACAAACAAATAATGAAACGAAACGACACGAAAACGAAATGCAGGAGACGATCAACTTGTGGGTGCGGATCCACAAGATCTTGTACACCAAGCCCTTGCGCGATTCCCTTCCGGAGATCCGCGTACGCCTGCAGCTGAATCACCTCCACCACCAGCCGTGTCCCCTTCCCCCACGCTGACATTCACAAAACACAACAGGACATGGTCTCGTCGAGCGGCAACGACGGATGGAGCCAGTCGGCCTCGCGCAGCAAGCATCGCAGCGTCACGACCAAGTACGCTTCCTCTCTCTCTAGCTCTCGCTCTCTGTTGTCGATTTCTGCTCACATGTCGTTTCCACGCACACGCGCGCTGCAATGCAACACAGGTCCGCGGGCAGCTCCGACACCAAGAGCACCAGCCTTGCGGGCGACGAGGACGCCGGACTGTAATAAAACAAAACTTTGTTTAAAGCATCAATTCATCAACAGGGGGTCGGGCAGAGCCGCGCGAGCGATTGTTAAGTGCACCAAGTCTGCCTTTTTTCGTGTTAAGGGTTTTTTTCCCAACTTTGCTGTTGTAAATAAGTTTAAGGACAACCGTTTACGACCATAAGAAGCACAAAGGACCGCAAACGAAGCAGAAGATGGAGCAAGCACGGTTCAAGCGAGACAAGAAAGATAACCAGCACGGCGTAAAAAAAGGAGCCGACCAGGTACAAGGTGAAGTGAGCCACTACCTGCGGCAGCTCGAAAGGGACGAGGCCAAGCCGAGCACCAAAAAACTCTCCAAGAAGGACCGCCACATCGCTCAGCTGGCCGCCAAGCGGCGGGCGCGCACCTTGCAAACGAAAGGAAGAAGGCGGCGAATGACACCAGGACTCCATGAACCAGAGCCACGTCAGGTGAGTCTCCGTTGAAGGACAGAAGCCCTTTGTCTCCCCCATAGGGCTGACGGTGATGTGGGGTCGCGACGGGCATAGCCTCCAGCACCAACAGCATGGGAAGTGGAAGAGAAGTGGCTGCAAGGACGTGAGCAGGCTGGCGGGATCGAGCCGGCTGACTGGCGCTCTCCCTATCTACTTCACTGCGTCTCCTTCCTCTCTCACGCTTCGTACCGCCACCTCTGCTTTATTTTCTGTTTCTTTTTTCTAGTATTTTTTATTGATTTGTTTTGAATTTATAAATCTATTTTTAATATACATTTATTCTTATTTGTGGGCCCTCATTGGGGGATGAGGGCAGAGAACGGATGCGCATGAGCGCGTTGCACAGTCTCTTCACCTTCCTCTCGCTTGACCCTCTGCCCGAGGACGACCTGTTCGACCAAAGCGTCGCCCGCGATATTGACATCTTGCTGGACCAGCACGGGGACGACCTTGTTCGTGTGCTGAAGCGACGCATAGGTGACGTGGACGAGCCGGAGGAGGAAAAGCTGGTGGCGGTCAACATCATCGGCCTCATGTTCCTCTGGTCGGCCGAATGCGCCGAGCTCGTCGTCTCACCCGAGCGCGGCCTCTTGGCCTTTTTGCGCACCGTTGCCACCAAGGGCCTCGGGGCAGACGTCGACGCTGGCGAAGATGAGGCCAACGCCAAGCGAGAACGGAGGAGTCTCGACGAGAAAGACGTGCGAGGAGCGGTAATGTCAAAGGGTTCATGACGTAGCGCTACTCAGTGAAGTGATTGCTGAGACACGCACGCGTGCGCAGGTGGTCGAGCTGCTTGGCGTGATCCAGTTCGTGGAGTTCTTTTGGACGAGTCCTGAATTCGATGATGATGACGGCGACGACGACAAGAACGAGGACGCGCTGAGCAAGCACGCGCAAGAGGTGCTAGACGCGATGAATTCCGTCTTCATGCCTCTGTGTGCCGAGGAGTCAGCGCCGCACGCGAGGTGCGGGGCCATCTCGTCATTGGGCCTGCTGGGCACTCTCTTGCCTCCGAGTGAAATCGCCCAGTGGATCGAAGAGTGCGTTCCTCTTCTTCTTCGTAGTCTTCTATTCGGTCTTTGCCGAACACACGCCTCACCTGTACGCAAACAGGAATGCGGAGATGCTTCAAATTCTACTTCGGTCGGAAGACAACGTCGCGCTACAGCTCGCCACGGTGGAGACGCTGCTGGCGCTGTTTGCCATTCTTCGGGAGGAAATGGCCCACCAGGAGGAAGACGACGAGGTCGCAGTTGGCAAGGTCGGTCAACGCGAGGTGTACGAGTTCGAACAAACCCTGGTTCAGCTTTGCGAGCATGCAGCAGCCACGCGAAGCAAGAAGAATGATGACAGCTCAAAGGAGCTCAAGTGGAGAGCCCAGAGGCTGCTTCGTCTCCTTCATTGCATGAATGGCCTGTCTGGCGGCGACGAGGCACGTGACTTCTCTCGCCGTAAGATTCTTGTTTGACCTGACACGTTTTCTTCTTCTTCAGGACGATGGCGAAGGTGAGGATGAAGGTGATGATGACGATGATGAAGTGAGGTTGTACCTACGTCGAGCTTCTATGGACCCCAAGCACGATGTCATGCGTGCTGAGCTTGTGGCTCGTTCTGAGTGGTTCGAGGACTTCCCACAACAACGGAAATGTATGGTCAGCTTCCTGATGTGGTGAGTAACGTGCAGGAACAAGAAGAGGGTCAACTCTCTGTTTGCCATCGTCGGGCCTGCCCTCTGCATCTACGCTCGAGTACGAGAGAAGAGCAGCCTAATATACTCATGGTGTGGAAAAAAACACTTACTCTATATGATATGATTCAGGGAAGCGTGTTTAGCGACTTGATTACAAGCATAATCGAGGAAGAAGATCTGGTCGTCAGCTTCCGCCCCATGCGCTCCGACCAGCCAGATGAGGAGCGACTTTATCATCAGGTAGCCTCAATTTCTTTCAGTTTTCTTTTTTTTTTGAATTATTTTAACTGGAGAAACTAGAAAAAAATGAAGGGCAGCAACTACAACAAGGGCTTGTTCGATCGCTTCACGTTAGGTGTCCGCTCGACTGTCCGCCATGAGCAATGCAGGAGTGGGCCCAAGGTACATTCCACTGACTTGGCGTCTTTAAAGAGGATCCATCCTCTTTCTCACTCGTTTCTCATTCATCAGCTGGTGAAGGACGCTCCAGCTGCCCCTCTGCCTGATGGCAGTCGTGGTTGCACTGACAACTCTCACGGTGCCATCGTAACTCCCAAGTGCGTCCCAAGCCTTTTATCGATTGTATAAAGGTGAATACTAACACGATCAAGCAGGTATGAGCGAAACACCAACAAAGAGCAACCACCCAAACCACTTGGGATAGCACCAGCACTGATGAATGCGGCAGCATGGCCACACCTCAATCACATGAGTTGAGTCAAAGGCCTTTGGCACGTGTTGATCCGCTTTCACAGCTGGACGGAGGCCCAATAAAGAGAGTGAATCGTCACGTGGTGTGGACTGATATCAAACGATCTGTTTGTATTCGCGTCTGTACAAATTCTCTCGGCCACTCGGAACTCAAGTTGGAATCAAACGTCCTCACTTTCCTTCTCTACACCGCTGCTGTTGTCATCATCTTCATCATTCACTCGGTTGAATGCAGCCTGTGCCCAGAGCGGGGCTACGTCTCCAAGCCTTGTCGTCGACTTCTTCGGTGGCGCTGCTTTCCTGAAAGCTGAGTAAAGCGCTGGTACGTACAAACCAATGGAGCAAGCTGAAGAGAACCTTCAACGTCTGGAGGTTGAACGACTTCGGTTTCCCGACGCCTTGACGACTTACGTCCTCTCGTAATCTTACGAGTTATCTGGTTGATGTACCCATCGATCTCGTCCCTGCTCTTTGGAGTCAGTACAGTACGTCGACGTTGCGTAGTAGCAAGTTGCCGCACCTATCCACCTCTCGAAGAATCTCTGGGCTCGAAGGAGCAGAAGAGGGGGATGACGGAGACAGCTCAACAAGGGGCGCCTGAGACAAGAGCTGTTCAGAAAAGGTAGACGAGAGGAGAATACCACAGTACCTCAAGGGCGAAAGACTCGTCATCACTTAGTCCCAGGGAAGAAGGCAAGTCGTCTCGAGTAGGGCTGCAACCTTCGAAGTAGTCATCGTGATAGTTTTCTTCCACCTTCTTTACCATGCTTCGCAGGACGCGCTTGCGTTTGTTGGTGCCAAAGTTGCACTCTTGGAAACGTCAGAAGCAAGAGAGGCGATCATGATGAAGTTCTGTACCTTCAAGGCTGAAGTCCAAGCTCTTGTGCTTCCTTGCCCGTTTCTTCTGCTTCTTCTTCTCGATCTCAGGTTGAAACGATAGGCGTCTTGCAGGCCCAGGAGCTGAGCGAATACGAGCTGCACTTAGTCTTTGCGATTTGAGAGGTGAAGGCACCTACCAACGCATAGCTCGTGATACTTTTCCAGGCAGGCGTGGGCGCTCCTCTTCGTGCCGCAGTCTTTGCTCACTTGGCTGGCGACTTCATTCCAGAAGTACGGATCGGTTGGCGTGATAGTCCTTTGACTCTGGCGGAGTGTATCTACCTCCTGCACACAAACGTACATAAGAGGAGCAGCGATACCCGAGGGTTGTCAACGTACCCGAGAGCTCCACTTCAGGCCTGGGGATAGAGGCGTTTCAGCTGGTGTTGCAGGGCGAGGAGAGCCATTGACGGGGTGCCGACTCGAAGAAGAAAGAGAACGGCGTGTGGTAGGCGTGCATGGCAGCACCAGAGATGTTGCAGAAGGCTGCGCACGAGGCGGCGTTTGAGGTAGAAGGACAATAGGAACAGTTACCCGGTTGCCGCCACTCTGGTGAGGCTCTTCGCTTGATCTAGTTGGAACTGGACGTTTCGTGGTCGTTTGTTTTCGTAGAGTCTTATCCTCCTCTTGCCCCACCGCGCGGTTCTTGCGAGGTCTCCCCCTGTTGCGAGGTGGCATGCCGCTTGCAGAAGAATGCCCTTGGGTGGCAGCTCTTCCCTCTCGAGCACGGCTACGTTCGGTTGACCTCTTCTTGCGTTTCATGTAGTCGCAACGTTGACGCAGCTACGCTCGCCTCCTTCGCCAGAAATGAAGGGACGACACTTGCCTGCCTGTGAAGAAAAGGCAAACTATTCCCGGAATTTCTGGTATGAATGAACAGCAGTTCGTTCATGTACAGCAAGGAAAAAGGCCAAGAAAACAATATACCACACACGATGTTGGCACTGAAGGCAACGTTGTCTTGTCTGCTCCACCCTACGCTGAGATGAATGCCAAGAGGGAGAGCGAGCTGCGATACTGGAACACCTTCTCGGTGCACGTCTGGTACGAACCGCTGAAGGAATTGACGTTCCCGTCGTCATTCCTCTCGTACGGCCCACCCCCAGCTCCTACTCCACCCCACGCACCAGCGTTGTTCATCACCACGAGGCATGAATGGCCACCATTAAAGTCGTGGTACTGTGTAGAGTGAGCGTGGAGGAGGCACAAGCATGCATCGCCTACCAGGAGAGGCTGCTGGCAACCCTGACCGATGATGTGACTCTTCGTGCTTCTTGTGCCCCCGACGCAATGGACATTCCTGACTATGACGACTGCCCACTGTTGCTAGGCCTCGAGCAGCGCATGAACCCCATCATTGAACGTTACGTCAAGGTGCGCGGCCGTGTTCTCGTCTTCCGTCCAAGCCAGATGCCTCATCACCACCGCCACACAGGAGAGCGGTGGCGCGTTTGTCAAGCTGTCCGATCGAAGCCCCAAGGACGCGGCCACCGAGCGTGGGCGCATCTACAAGTTCCTTCGCCTTCCTGAGGAGCACGAACAGCTCAACTTGTCCAGCAATGCTGTGGGCCTCCCCGCGGTCTACCGCGCAATGATGGGTGCCCTCAAAGTCACCAGTGGGCGAGAGGCCTTGAAGCTCTTACTCATAAGGTAAACTCAATCCCGGGTTGGTCATATCATAGCGTATGACTTCGTACGCTGACGTTGTACTGCTGCTTCAGCTTTCGGACATTAGAGGATGTGCAGACCAGGCTCGATTACCGTGAGAAGCTTTGGGAGCTGAACCTCGTCATCCGTCAGTGGGTCGACTTTGACATCGCCTACGAGCTTCGCGCTTTCGTCTGCAACAACCAGCTCACGGCCGTTTCGCAGTACTACTACGACTGCTACTTTGACGTCGTAGCGCGCCAGAAGGACCTCATCGCGCGTAGTGTTCAACATTTTTGGGAGACTCAGGTGCGCTCAAGGCCGTAAAGTCTCAAACGTGCATGTTGGAAACGATGATGATGACGATGATGGTGGTGTGCTAGGTCAAGGGAAAGCCCCCATACGAGAGCTATGTGATCGACTTCACGGTGCTGCCCCATGAGGGACTAGCCGAGGGCGAGCTGCTGCCTGTGACGATCGTCGAGCTCAACCCTTTTGATGAGTACACGGACTCGGCTCTCTTCAATTGGAAGCTGCACCACCAGTACGTACTCGCCGCCTGCTCGCGTCGTGTAGGACATCTCAAGCGAAACGACTTGGTTGGTTGACGACTCGCCAGGACACTGCACCAGGGCCCCTTCACCTTCAAAATCGTAGAGCGTGAGTCCGTGGAGACGAAGCGGACATGGTGGAAACGCATCCTGACAGAGGCCCGCGCCAGCCAGCGCGCACCTTCCGGCGATCAGACATGAGCGAAACGTGTAGTACCGAGGCGCAAAGCCTTTATTGTTTTGTTTGGTGATGGACCTTCCCACAAGGATAGGCGCTACCGCAGTACCGAAGGGCTCTACGGTCTATCAATCGTAGATCTTGGTTGGAACGGGTGGTAGCGAGTAGGCAGGACCAAGGCGCTTCTTCAGCAACTCCAATACTTGTAGAGAGTATTGGTCAGCCAGTGAGTGGTCCTCCATCTGTTCGCAGCCTCGTGAGTTGGTTCAAACAAACAAACACAAACAACAGCGATTCACGTAACCATGGTGTCATTCGTAATGCGACCATCATCTGATCGCGAGTAGCTAACGTAGTGATTCAACCTCACATCTGGGTTGCGGTCAGTGGTCAGAACCAACCACCAACTTCCACAGCTTCAGGTACCATTGGATTCAAAGCGGCCCCGCCGAATTCCCTCACCTGCACTCCGATGTACAACCCACATTGAGGCTTTATTGTTCCTCATGAGCAGCTTTGGTCGCCTTGGACAAGGCTCCACGGCTCTGTTGTCGTTTGTTAACGCATTGACAGCACCGTGAGAGTGGTACATGGGGTGGTGTACCGCTCCCGCTGCACATCAAAAATGAGGCCGGTTTTGAGGCCCTCAAACCCACGTTGACTAAAGTGACAGTTCCAGAGCTGGATCACGTTCTCCTTTACTTTTTGTTGGAGGAGAGCAGTAATTGTTTTATCTGATCCAAGCAAGTTTAGTGAAATCCCAAGCACCACCACAAGGGCACCTACGTACTTCTGCCTTGGGACTCCCAGACATACTCATCGGTGTCGCTCAGCAACGTCCACTTATATGATGGTCTTCCGTACACATGCAAGCAATGATTTACTGCAATAAACTGATGCAGCACATACGGCTTGTTGGGATAAGGCTTGTTCCTGTGAGGCTGTGGTTAGCGACCAACCGCCATTACGGGTTTTAACGTACCAGTTCACCAGCGTGAGGAGACCAGCCAAGATATAAGGCTCCAACTGCTGTTGTGCAGCAGAGCCATTGATTTCTGAGAAGTAGACGAAGAAGTGCTCCACACCCACCAATAGATGATACTCGATCCAGGTAGGAAGCGTATCGGCTTCTTCCTGTTTCCAGATTTTAGTGCAAATGCACAGAAACCCCTTGAGGCCTGCACGGCTCGAGCCATTGGATATCAACCGTCGCATGGCAACTTGTGTTGAGAGCGGCACTTTGGCCACCTCCAGTGCTGGTGTTGGGTCTTGCTCTTGTGCAAGGCACGAGGATCCGTTGACCAAAGGCCGGCTGAAGAGCACCGTGCGAGAGACAACATCCCGGAGCTGGGCGACCGAGCCATTACCCAGTTTGCCAAACGGGCACGAGAGCATGACACCTCGGGTATGAGGCGAGGGGCTTGTGGTCAGTATGGCGGGCACGAACTTTTTCTGGCCTGCACCAGCTCGACCAAAGTCGCAGTAAAAGCAGGTGTTGGACACAACGCCAGTACCCAGGAGCAGAAGAGCTCTGCGAAAGGTTGAAGCGCTTAGACCAAGAGCAATCTCACTTGAGGGGGGGGGGGCAGAGAGTTGGCGCGCACCGTTCACTTTCCGTGTCAAGATCAAGGATAGCGTCGGAGATGCTTATGTTTGTGTTCCTCACTCTCTGGAGGTCGAGGGATGAACCCTGCCTGCTGGGAGAGGCTGGCGTGTGTGTAGGCAGCAGGTCATAAACAATAGGCCCCACAGCATCGGAATCCTCGCGCAAGTTGAACAACAGCCCGCCGCCAAGGACGAATGCGGCCAGCACCAGGAGAAGGACGACCACCCTCAAAGGCCTCAGCTCCGTCACCATGGCAGCTGGCCTTTACGCCCTTCTTCTTCCGAGAAGACGACCTCACAACTTCGCTGGTCTTAATGTTTGGTAACCATTACCTAAAAGAGCAAATCAAAGAACGGTGTACCGGAGTTCTGCCTTGATCAAAATTGATTTTTCTAATTATTATTTTTTTTTATTGTTGAGTCAACTACGCCGCCAACTCAAGCATGCTCGCAGGCAGTTCTTCCATGCTCACCCCAAGCGAGGTGGACGTATCCGTCATCGTCTGCCGGTCGTCTGTCGTGACAAAGTTGATCACCACACCTGCCCGGCCGAACGTACAACACCTCCCGGCCCTGTTTATTCACATCACACACATTACATACACATTACATACGACAGCAGGTGTCAGCAACATGTGCATAAAAAAATTAAAATAAAAAATGCTTAAAATTGTGATGCGATCTTGCGTACCGATGCACATAGGTCTCGGGGGTCCTGGGCAGGTCGTAGTTCAACACGAGGTTAACATTGAAGGTCCGAACGCCAATGGCCAGAAGGTCATTCGTGATCAAGATCCGCGACTTCCCAGCGACAAACTCCCTGGAGAAGGAGGAGCACGATGGTGAGTTGTCCACCATCGCGATGATCCGGGGTTGGTTGGTTGGTGTGCATACAGGATGATCAGATCACGGCTGTTCTGATCAAGGTTGCCGTGGACGCTTGTGCCTGGGAAGGACGCTTCCACCAGCTTCTGCGTCAGCCAATCCACCTTTCGCTTCGTGGTGCAGAAGATGATCACCTGCAAGAAGCACAACAAAAAGAAGAAAAAGAAAAAGAAATAGAAAAGTAAGAACGAGAAGAGCGGACGACAAGGAGGGCCACGCACGCACCTGGCTGAAGGCGATCCCATCAAGGAGGTCGAGGAGCGTCTCAAACTTCCACTGCTCGCGCTCGACGTCGACGTAGTAGTGGCGGCCTTCCTCGAGCATCCACTCCGTCCGTGGCAGCGTCACCGACAGCAGCGGCCGCTTCCGGTTCTTGTCCGTTGCCGCCGTCGCCGTCGCCACCGACGCGGCCTTTGACGCCGCCGCCGGTCCTTGGGGACCTCCGCCGGAACCACCAGAGAAGGGCATGAACATGGGCTCGTCCTCGGCCGGCAGATGCTCTGCGACCTCTTCGTCCTCTTCGTCGTCCTTGTCGTCGGCGCGCGCGTTGACGTGATCTAGGGACCAGCTGGAGAGGAGGGCCTCGCCGTCCGCGGTCCGCCGCCAGAGCCGCCGGCGATGCGCGAGCCACTTCTGGCTGCCGCCCAGGGAGCAGGTCGAGGCGACGACCAGTTGCGGCTGCGCATGGCGGAGGTAGGTCTCGCACAGCTCCTCGATGGCGTCGCCCTGGCTGTCGTTTTGGTCAAAGAAGCATGTGGCGTCGTCCACCACGAGCATGGCCAGGTCCTTCAGGTACAGGGCTTTCCTCCTTTGTGGGCAAACAGACAAAGGAATGTGAGGCAGGCCACGCATGACGCAGGAGAGAGCGCCGAGTGGGGGGGGACGTACTTGGCCATGTCCGCGATGCGCCCGATGCTGCCGATGACGACCATCGGGCCGCGCTTGAGAGCTCGCACGTCGCCTCTGGGAGAAAGAGCAATTTTGTAAATATTTTGTAATCTTTTGGAAATTTGAAAAATGAAGGCTTCAACGTACATGACTGAGGCGCCGCCCATCAGGCAGTGGCTCACGACGACTTCCGCATTCCGATTGGACGTCGTCTTCAGCTGCGCCGCACAGGCGTTGGCAACGTTTTGGCTCAGCCCTTCAAAGGCCCGGTGCATCTGCTGTGCGGCCTCTCTCGTCGCTGTGATCACCAGCACCATCGGGTTGCGCTTATATCGCCAGGCAGGCGCCGCTTCTTCTTCTTCTTCTCCTTCTCCTTCCTTCTTCTTCTCCGCCGAGGTTCGTTGCAGCGCCTCCTCGTGCTCGGCGCGCCACAGGGCAGCGACCCGCTGCATGGCTCCCACGACCAGGGCCGCGCTCTTGCCGCAGGCCGGCGGTGCCTGGAAGAAGACGTCCCAGCCCGCGGCGATGGCCGGCAGCACGCGCGCCTGCACGCTCGACGGGCGCTCGAACCCGTAGGTATAGACGTCGCGCAACGCGGCGATCTCGACGGCGGCCTTTTGCTCGCTATCGGTCGTGTAGGCCGTGAGGGTTTCTTCGTTCCACAGGTCGTCAAACGACTGCAGCGGCTCCGGCGGTCGCGCGCTGTTGGCCGCCTGCACTTGCGCGCCGCCAGCGGGCGCCGAGACGAAACGCACGACCAAGCGGCTCCGTTCACGGACGACCTCGCCAGGCTGCCCAGCGTCGTCGGGCAGCCAATGCAGGTGCACGCGCGCCGACGCAGCGTCGCTGAGGAGGAACGCCAGAAGCAGCCGACGGCGAGCGGGATCGAGGCCCGCGGCTTCCGCGCCGCTCGAGTGCAATCGTCTGACGACGAAGCCATCGAACGAGCTCAGCGCGCGTTCCAACGGGAGACACCAGAGACCGTCGTGGCCGCGAGACGGCCCTGACGAGGCTGCGCTGCTCCGCTGTTTGGCCTCGCGCCGCCGCATGAGGCTCGCCCACTGGCCGAGCCATTGAAGCAGCTGCGCTTGGTCAGCCTCCTCCATGTCTTTGTCACAAGCGGCATCCGACGATGGGATGGCATAGGCGATGTCGCTGTTGTGGCCGTCCACCGGTGTTTGATGCTGGTGCTGGAGCCAACCGTCCCTCACGAGACGGTCCAGCACGAGGCTTGGCGGCACGTCGACGCGCTGGAGGAGGACCTGCTGGACCAGGACGGCCAACAGGGCGCGCAAGTTCGATGGCCTGCTGGCCGTGGCCGCGAGGGCAGTCCACCACCGCTCGAGCTTGTGCGTTGTGTCGTCGTCGAGGGAGGACGAAGACGAGGACGAGGATGACGTCGAGCGAGCAGGAGGCGACTCTGCTTCGGGATAGGCGATGACGTCGCTGCTGGCCGAGCTGTTGTCGAGGCGCTGAAGAACGAGGCCACGAGACACGAGCCAGCACAAAACAGACTCGAGAGACACCGGGCAGAGAACGAGAACGCCGCAAAGCCCGCGCAGGGCGTTCTCCAGCTTCCTCGTCTTGCGCGGCAGCTTCGCCGGGTCCTGCGCCGTCAACCACGACTTGACCCTTTTCACAGCAGCTTCCATCACGCCGTCATCTATCGTAATTGATCGTTCCATCTTCTCTTCTTTCGGTCGTTGTGTCACGGCGGCTGTCTCTGAAGAAGGCGTATTCCTTGTTCGGGTTGTTGTAATGGTTCAGCGTGCCGTTCAACCTTCATTCCACCAAACCTTGTTTTATTCTTCTATTCTTATTCTTTCTTTTTTAATTTATCGATGTTTCTTTCTTTCTTTATTCAAA
>NAVB01000638.1:0-51690 GCA_002179805.1 Acanthamoeba lenticulata
CCAGGCCGTGCTCTCGCTCTACGCCTCGGGCCGCACCACCGGTATCGTCATGGACTCTGGTGACGGTGTCACCCACACTGTCCCGATCTACGAGGGTTATGCCCTGCCCCACGCCATCCTCCGTCTCGATCTTGCCGGCCGTGACCTCACGGACTACCTCATGAAGATCCTCACTGAGCGCGGTTACTCGTTCACCACCACTGCTGAGCGTGAGATCGTGCGTGACATCAAGGAGAAGCTGTGCTACGTCGCCCTCGACTTCGAGCAGGAGATGGCCACCGCCGCCTCGTCGTCGTCGCTCGAGAAGTCGTACGAGCTTCCCGACGGTCAGGTCATCACCATCGGCAACGAGCGTTTCCGCTGCCCGGAGACCCTCTTCCAGCCCTCGTTCCTCGGCATGGAGGCCGCCGGTATCCACGAGACTACCTACAACTCGATCATGAAGTGCGACGTTGACATCCGTAAGGACCTCTACGGCAACGTCGTCCTCTCCGGCGGCACCACCATGTTCCCCGGCATTGCTGACCGCATGCAGAAGGAGCTCACCGCCCTCGCCCCGTCGACCATGAAGATCAAGATCATCGCCCCGCCGGAGCGCAAGTACTCGGTGTGGATCGGTGGCTCCATCCTCGCCTCGCTGTCGACCTTCCAGCAGATGTGGATCTCCAAGGAGGAGTACGACGAGTCTGGTCCCTCCATTGTCCACCGCAAGTGCTTCTAAGCGGTCACGAGCTTCGATGGCTCGCCTCCCTGTGTGAGAAGCCAAACACTATTTAAAAAACATAAAAAAATAGAAAATAGTTGTATACTATCTCAGTCCACCTTTCCTGCGCTTGCCTTGGAGTCCACCTCAATACCGCCTCAGTTTACCGCAGACAGTACTGAATGCTGCCACACCTTGCGGGAGAGCGAAAGGGCGAGAAATGGGAAGCGAAGAAAAGACCGAAAACTGCAGTTATGGACGCCGGGTGGGGCATAGCGTTGGTGGCTGTTGTGGTAGTGGTCCTGTGGCGGCTGCTGCGGAACTCGCCAAACCCGTCGGACGTCTTCCGTGGCAAAGTTGTTTGGATTACGGGTGCCAGTTCCGGACTTGGGGAAGGTAAACCAACTCCCCCCCCACCCCACAACCCGCCTGCTTATGCATAAGTGCTTGTTTGGTGCAGCACTGGCGCTGGAGTTGTACGCGGCAGGCGCGAAGGTGATCTTGAGCGCAAGGCGAGCGGACCAGCTCGAGCGCGTTCGCCGGGCCTGTACCGCAAAGGTGCCGCTGGTCCATCTCTTCTCTTGCTTCCCCCAACTGCGAGCCTCACTTCCCGCGCAGGCCCCAGGCGGTCCAGTGCCATCCATACTGCCGCTCGACATCGCTGAGCTTGACAGGTTAGTTAGGATTTTTATTTTTATTTATTAATTTTAATGCTTATTTATATTTATTGTTCGTTACGTAACGTGATCATCACCAGCATTGAAGGCAAGGTGCAAGAAGCGCTGGCTCTCCACGGGCATGTCGACGTCCTCATCAACAATGCTGGCGTCAGCGTGCGCGCGCCGGCCCTGGAGACTAAGGTAGCCCGAGCAGCCCGCCGTCCTCCACACAATTTCATGCAGCAGCCACCATGGCTCACGGCCTTCGCTCTTCTTTTCTCAAGTTGGAGGTCGATCAGCGGGTGATGAACATCAACTACTTCGGCACAATCGCTTTGACCAAGGCCCTCGTCCCCTCCATGGCCAAGGCAAAGAGGTACGTTCTCACTTGCGATCCAGCGCACGGCGGCGCTCATTCATCCTGGTGGGATTGGACCTCATTTCATTCATTCATGAAACCTGCTCGTCAGTGGCCATGTCGTGGTCATCTCGAGCGTGCAGGGCAAGCTTGGAATTCCTTTCCGTTCGGCCTACGCCGCGTCCAAGCATGCATTGCACGGCTTCTTTGACTCGGCGCGGTTCGAGCTGGAGAAGCTGGGCATCTACGTCACACTCGTCTGCCCAGGCACGCCCGCGCTTGTCCTCGTCCCCTCCCCCCCCCCGGTGTTCTCATCTTCATCACGATCGATGGCCGGTGGGCGTGCGGCAGGCTACATCAAGACTGACCTCTCGCTGAACGCGCTGACTGGAAGCGGGGCGAGCTACGGCAAGATGGACGAGACGACGGCCAAGGGCTACGAGCCCGCCTACGTTGCGCAAAGGTTGTTGTCTCCGAGGTCCTGGCTGAGCTAGCTGGCTCACACTTTGCCACAACACACACACTCGCAGGGTGATGCAATCCGTCTGCGAGCGACGCGACGAGATCATGGTGGCCAAGGCTGACGCTACGGTCGGCGTGTATCTCAAGCTGTTCTGGCCCGCCTTGCTCAAGTCCCTCCTTGGCAAGCGGGCAGTCACCCACTGAGTTTAACGATAAAACGATCCATCAACCCCCGTTTCCCCCCTCCCCCGCCGGCGGCCATACAAGAGGCACGAATGCGGGATGGGTGAGACAAGGAGGGCCAAAAGGATACGACACGGTGGATTCCCGGGTGGTCGCCCACCCCAGTACTAACACCGCCTGGCGCAGCTTAACTTCGCTGTTCGGATGGGAAGCGGTGCTTTCTGCGCAGTATGGCCGTATCCATCCACAAGCGGTGTCTGTCTCATTATGATGCTGCAATCAATGGCCCCAACGGAGCACTATCCCACCACTGTATCCATGGCTCTTGCATCCTTGAGAGCGGTTTCTTCTGTGTGATGATGGATCATCGAACTTTGAAAAGGATGAGCCTGTGTAGAAGCGTTCGGAGTTGTGGGGTGCAGTAGAGCATATTATTCTAAAGACAAACTTGTACATGAAGAGACTTAATACACAAAAGAGGAGAAGAGGATTTCTTCTGTCCGCGTGATCACGGGAAGAGCTTGGGAGGGACCGTCACGGAGGGCTGCGGCGCGCAAGGGTTCGTCGCGCACGAGGCCCGGATCACGATGGTCGGGTTGTTGTCGACCACCGGGATGGTCAGGCCGCCTCGCGAGAACTGGTTCGGGGCCGGCGGGATGGCCGTCCAGGGCTTGTCGGTGCCCGGGCTGCCGAAGGAGCCCTGCTGCATGGTGGCGCGGATGTAGAGCACGCGCGCCGTGTTGTCCCAGAAGTAGACGTCGCCAAAGCCGTTGTAGACCTGCAGGACAGAGGTGACCGGCCGGAACGGGTGCCTGCAGATGCCCCAGCTGGTGCTGCACCAGCTGGCGCCCTCGAAGGTGATGTTGAAGGTGGTGCCCGCCGGGTAGGGGAAGGCCAGGACGAGCGAGTCCTTGGGGTCGACCTGGATCTCCTTGATGGTGATCTGCTTGGGCGTGCCGCTGGTGTAGCGGATGAACCAGCCGCCGGACTGGTAGATGATCGGGCCCGTGAGCTGGCCCATCACGGCCACGTCCACGCCGAGGGACTCGTTGGTGCGGCCAAAGTGGGTCGCCTTGCCGACGACCGGGCAGGGCTTGGAGCCGCCGCCGTTCATGCAGAGGTTGGAGCCGATCTGCGCCTCGCGCGTCGGGTCGACCGAGAGCTTGATGGCGGCGCTGCTGTCCTTGGCGGCCATGCGGCACACCCAGCGCTCGGCCACGAGCTGGCAGCCGTCGTTCATCTTCCACCACTGGTCGGCCCAGGCCGAGCCGATCATGGAGCGCTGGCCCGTGCCCGAGGCCGTGCCGTCGGCGTCGAGCCAGCTCTGCATGCGGCCGGAGACGGTCACGCCCGTGGCGTCGGTGAGCTTGGTCGAGCTGGCCCAGATGTTGTTGCAGTTGGTGTAGTTGATGCCCGAGGTGGCCTGCATGAGCTGCGGCACGAACTGGTCCGAGTGCGTGAGCGACGTGAACACGGCGCCGTTGCACTTGCCCGCCGACGGGCCCAGGACGCAGCCGGACCAGTCGTTGCGGCAGTTCCTAAAGGTCGAGTTCTGGACGATGTGGTTCTGCCACACGTCGTACCACTGGAAGCCGCCGATGTTGGCGAACCAGTAAAAGTCGCGGATGTTGCAGTCGTTCCACTGCGGCGGGGACCTGGCCTTGGGGCAGCCGGCAAAGTAGGTCGGGCGGTGGTTGGAGCGGCACTCCATGAGCATGTTGTTGACCCAGACCTGGCCAAACACGTTCATCGACAGCGCGACGTCGTGGATCTCGATGCGGTGGATGTTGGCCCGGTTGCCCCACGCCTGCAGGCCGCGGTTAGCCAGGAAGGCCTTGTTGTCCTCGAGCTCGAGCCACAGCTGCGCGCCCAGGTCCCAGCACCCGGTGCTCGTCGACGCCGGCGTGCCGACGGTCTTGTCCGTGCAGGTGTCGTGCACGATGTTGGACCGGCCCTCGGTGTACTGGAGCGTGGTCTTGGCGCTGTCCTTGTAGGTCATCTCGCCGCCAAAGTAAAAGGCCGCGGCCGAGGCCCACCAGAAGCCCGTCGAGTGGGCCGTGTTGCCGCGGAAGGGCGTCCGGAAGGGGCGGTTGGCCGGGTTGAAGTTGGTGACGTTCTTGAAGTTGCCCGTGGGCCCCGGCAGGCTCGGGAAGGAGAAGCCGGTCCACCCGCCGCTGGCCGCATTGCCCTCGATGGTGTTGTACATGTTGGTCACGTAGAACGGCGCGGCCGACATGTCGGCCGGGATGAGCAGCGACGAGCTGTTGGTGTAATAGCTCAGGTACTGGCCCCAGAACCCGTTACCGCTGAGGCCCAGCGACGGGTCCTGCATGTTGCCCAAGATGTGGACGTGCGCGGCCAGGTTGTACTGGACCGTGTTGTTCTCCTCGACGCCGTCCTCGGACAGGTAGAAGCAGTTGCCGATGGCGTCGTAGGCCGTGTTCTCGGCCAGCCGCACGCCGTGCGTTCCGTGGATCGTGTAGCAGCGGAAGAACGAGTGGTGCACGCTGCAGTCGGTGGCGTAGTTGACGCTCGAGTTGGTGTTGCCCACCAGGTGCCAGTGCAGCGGGTAGCGCCCGAGCACGTTGGTCTGGCCCATGCGGTAGAGCTCCACGCCCGAGAACCGCCCGCGCGCCCCGGCGCCGATGACCTGGACGTGGCCGCCAAAGCCCGTGAGGTACTTGTTATTGCACGGGTAGGTCGAGCCCGTCCCGCCGACGGGGTCCACGCAGGTGGCGTTGGCCGTGTCCGTGGGCTCCGACGAGGCGTCGCCCTGGATGACGATGTTGCGCGAGAGCAGGCCCACCTCGGCCTGGTACTCGCGGCCGCCGTAGTGCTTGTAGGTCAGCGGCGCGTCGAGCTCGATGGCCGCGACCGAGGCGTCCCGCGTGGTCTTCCACACCTTGACGATCTTCCTGACCTCGTTCCTGTGCCAGTCCCGCGCGTCCTTGAGCTCGGTCGTGGTGATGAAGACCGACTGGCCCGGCTGCCAGTTGACCATGTCCTGGATGAAGAGGTACTTGTCCCCGGCCTCGGCCGTCATGGCCAGGCGGGACCACGTCGGGAAGTACTGCACGCCGTGGATGTCGACGCGGCCGGTGACCGCGATGCCCTTGACCTGCGATGCGGCCGGGAGGGCCTGCGCGCCGCGCGAGCCGTAGAGGGTGATGGTGATCTTGTTGCGAAGGCGGCAGGTCGGCGAGCCGATGAGGAGCGAGCCCAGCACGTTGAACCCGCGCGCCGAGATGCTGATCTTGGCGTCGCCAAAGATCAACTCGGACCCGGCCGGGACGGTGATCGTGCCAAAGACAAACGACGAGTTAATCGAGCAGGACGACACCAGGACCTTGGTCGCGGCCGGGATGTTGACGTTGGCCCCGTTGGCCGGGACGACGCCGCTGCTCCAGGTGGTCGGGTTGTGCCAGTCCTTGAGGCCCGCTTGCAGGTGCGGGCAGTCGGTGGCGGGCGGGCTTGCCGGCGGCGTGATCTTGGCCGGGCGGTAGCGGCTGTACTTGGCCGTCTCGCTCCAGTGGCCCGTCGTCAGGGCGCGACCCGTCGGGACGAGCGTGGACGAGAGCGTGTCGGCCGGAAACACAGGTCCGGCCGGGAGGCTCGTGTACGAGTCGCGCGAGCAGGTCTGCGCCGAGGCCGGGAGCGTGAAGAGGAAGGAGACGGCAAGCAAGACGACGAGGAAGCAGTCGGCCCACATGGAGCGAGAAGGTAAGCTCGCCTTCATGGTCGGCGAGGGGTCGAAGAACAAAAGAGGAGACCACCACAACTTTATAGGTGGCCGGGGATCGGCATGCTTGCTGCTGATTGATCCAAAGTTAATACGGGCTGGAACACAGGTGGGGCAGGACGAAGCAACTGCTTGTCATCACGCAGGGGATAGGTTGTTCTGGAGACGCCGGAGCGAACACCACTGGCGCAAGCCTTAGTTTGTGATGTCGACACCAAAACCTTGTGGTCTGGTTCTCTCCTGTTGGCCGTGGTTTGGTATCCTTCTTCTTTTCTCACCTCGTTGCGCCTCTATGTGCCCAGCAAGTTGTGGGAGTTATGGGCGTAAAAACTCCACTTGGACAAAGAAAGCACATACCTTCCATTCTTGCTTGATCCGTGTAAGCGGCTGCTCTTTTCTGCATTCCACGATCATCACCCAAAAAACCAAGAAGGAATATATCTTTGTTTCCTCAGCGCTCTACTCGTGCCAGCCCCTGAGTGTGCGTGACCACTATCGGCGCGAGGTCCTTGCGCTTCTTCCTTCGCCGAACCTCTACACAGCGCCGAGAGGCCGGGCTCGGGCATGCTGATATTCTTCCGGTGGTGCGGTGCCCCAACCACAGCTGACGTTGCTGCAGGGCGCCTGCCTCGTCGGCAACTCGAACGAGCTCGTGGCGCTGCTGCTCCTCAATGGACTTCGTCCAATGTGGCCACCCCGGCAGAGAGGGTCACTTGGCCCTCATCGGGGCGGCTCAGCAAGAGAGAGCCACGTGCAGCGGGAAGCAGAGCGAAGAGCCAATATCGAGCCGGTGGGTGAAGTCCAGGTAAAGCCTTCCAATTGGAATTGCTTTTCTTTTCGCGTCTCATTTTTCAGGTGAGCACCAATAGGCCAGTGCCGATCGATTATTACGCATCATACCGCAACTTGGCTAGCGGGGCCACAACACTTTAGCTTACCGTCTGGCCACAGCAAGACAACAATGGCCACGCCTATGCACGCTCTCGCTGTGCTTGGGTTCTGCCTTCTTTTTGCGGCCTGCCAGGCGCAGCTGGTCTCGAACACGCTCGGCTCGCACATGGTCCTGCAGAGGGTACTGCAGACCCTCTGCCACTACTTCGTTTCTCTTCACTTTTTCGCTTTTACTGATGACTTCGCTTTTGTTTTCGTTCTTTTGAACTCAAGGCACCGCTCGTTTCGCGTCTCTGGGGCTGGACCAGCGCTCCAGGCGAAGTTGTGCGCGTCTCCTTCTCCGGCAAGGAGTACACCGCCTCGTCGGGCAGCGACCGCAAGTGGGTCGTCGCACTCCCGCCCACCCCGGCTGGCGGTCCCCACACCATCGTCATTACCTCTTCCACTGGTGCGCATCTCTCTGCCCCTCATAGCATGAGCTCTGCGAGTGATCTTACCAAAAAAAAAAAAAAAAAATGAAAAATGAAAAACAAAACAAAACGAAACAGAGAAGGCGGTGTTGGACGACGTCTACTTTGGTGATGTGTGGCTGTGCGGTGGACAAAGCAACATGCAGTTCACTGTCAACATGGCCTTCAACGCCAGCCAGGAAATTGCGCTGGCCAACAACTACCCCCACATTCGCCTGTTCACCGTGGGCCAGGGCACCACCTCGACGGAGCCACTGTCCGTCCTGAAGACCGTGGACCAACCGTGGAGCGTGGCCAACGCGACCTCGATCAACGGGCGGCCCTGGGCCCACTTCTCGGCCGTCTGCTGGTTCTACGGCAAGGAGCTCTACGATAAATACAAGGTGCCCATCGGCCTCGTCTCCTCCAACTGGGGCGGCACGATCGTGCAGGCCTGGAGCAGCCCCGACGCCCTCGACAAGTGCAAGACGTTTGAGGGCACGTCGTCGTCTTCTTTGTTGTCCTGTTTTCGTTGACGTCATGGCTGACTGACCCTCTTCATGCAGAGCCCGCCAAGGAGTTGGCCGTCGGTGCTAACCCGAACGAGCCTTCGGTGTTGTGGAACGCCATGATCGTCCCCTTCCTCGACATGAGCTTCAAGGGTTCGTCCTCCTTTTGTTCGCCAGATTGGAACGCGTTCGTGTAACCAACATCTCCGGGAACGCTGTAGGCGCGACGTGGTACCAGGGTGAGTCCAACGCGGGGCAGGCCAACTACTATGGCTGCGCCTTCCCGGCCATGATCAACGACTGGCGCGCCAAGTTCGCCCGCACCGGCGGAGATCTCGTCTTCCTCTTTGTGCAGCTCGCTCCCTGGATCGGCAGTACGCCCCCCACCCCAACCCCCACATGCACAGACGTGGCAATGTGATCACTAATCGCGTACTTGCCTTTGGCGCTTGTTGGAACAGGCGCCACGCCCGCCATCGCCGACACCAGAGCGGCGCAAGAAAAGGCCCTGAGCCTGGTCGACGTGGGCATGGCTACGGCCATCGATCTCGGCGATGCTACTTCGCCCGAAGGCACGTCGCCTTCTCCCCCCCCCCCGTTCGTCTCCGGGGGCTAACCTAGGCCCACGTCACCTTTCACAGGCAACATCCACCCGCGCAACAAGCAGGAGGTCGGCCGCCGCTTATCCCTGGCGGCTCGTCACATCGCTTACGGCGACAAGAACGTCGAATACCTGGTACGTATGTGAGCATTGTTGCCTCTTTGCTGTATCGCGGCTCACGTTGGCCTCGCTTTTTGTTATCGTAGAACCCAAAGGCCCTGAACGCCAATCTGGTGGAGCACACGGCGAGCCGCGTGCGCGTTCACTTTGACACGCGCACCATCGCGAGCGGCCTCGTGACGCGCGCCGATAGCTGTCCGCTTTCCTCCAACGACAGCAACGTACGTTACCTCTCCTTCTCTGTGGCTTGCCTCGCGTCCCCGCTCTTGACACGCTTTTCAACCCTCGTGACGATGATGAAAATGGGGGAGAGCAGAGGTGTGCGGGCTTCCAGATTCTCTTCAACAACGGCGAGTGGTACAACGCTGTTGCCACCATCATCGACGCCAGCACGGTGGAGGTCTTTGCCCCGCCGCCCTCTGGTGCTTTCCACGCCACCGGCGTGCGCTACGCGTGGGCGGACTGGCCGGTGTGCACCCTCTACAGCAGGGATGGCCTCCCTGCGCTGCAGTTCCAGTTCACCTTCTGAGTTTGCTTTGTTTAATGAATTCGTTTGTTTATTGAGAGCTAAAATGGTGATCATTTGCACAGTTCCATTTTGTGGACATTCATCCATCCCCTGATGGCAATGGGCGGATGTGCCGTTACCTTGGCAAGATCATCGTTGACTCATGTTGCCCACTTCCATTCCCCATGTTTCAAGAACACAACAGACGATCTAGGAACATTGATGGCAGGATGTGCCAATCTACTGCCACCACTGTCCCTCACCCTCCTTCTCCAAAGAAAAGTGCCTGGATGGTGCGGCAAGTTTATGCTGATGACCAATTAAAAGTTATTTTTTTTGCACAGCGAAGACACCATTTTCGTGAGGGTTTTATTTTCTCGCGAGAGAAACATGACAGCCTGGTCGGCCATTGCTGCGTGGGGCCTTGCTGTGGGCGGCCTTGCCGTTGCTTACGTCCACCTGCTCGCCTTTCGCGTGAACCCAATGGGTCCGGCGGGCATCTCCAAGCAGGCGAAGACACTGGCTCTCTTCATGCCCATCAGCACCTTCTTTGCCAGTGCGGCAGGACTCGCACTCAACTGGGGCGCACCAGCTTCAACTCTTACCCTGCAGTTCATTGTGCCTGTTCTCCTCGCCATTCAAGCCATCGTGAAGACACCGCCAGTGGGCGACCCCCGAGAGTGGCCGACGGAAGAGGTGAAGAAGTTCAACGCGCAGTGGTTGTGGTGGTAAGCAGTGGTTTTCAAGACAAGATATTAAAAAGAAGCTCACGCTTGCTGGTGCACACAGAGGACGACTTGTCTGTTCACGCCGATGGGCTTGTAGGCAGCGACAGCGAAGACGAGACGTCGCTTTCACGATGGTGTCCTTCTCGCCATTGTTTCTTGCTTCATCAATAAGCGAAGCATCCGTGGTCCAGTGGCAAGATTTCCGCCTGCCACGCGGGAGACCCGGGTTCAATTCCCGGCGGATGCATTATCTTTTGATTTTATTTTCGCTAGTAGAGGGGAGTAGAGGCAGGTCCTGCCAGGTCCAGGCGCAGCGGCGGGGGATGCCTTCTGGCCGGCCTGCACGCGCACGCACACCGTGTCGGGAAGGGAGATTCGCGAGCGTGGCCCGCAGGCACGACCGGATGAACATAGCGTGGAAAAGGTGGGCGGGATCTGGGCCTCGTGCGCAAGGAACGTGCGCTCCGTGTAAGCCGAGCAAGGAAGGGATGGTAATTGGTTTTGATTAAATTGATTGTAGGAGAAGGACAGTAACACTGGTGTCCCAATGGAATGGACGGGGGCGCGGGGGATAGATATTGGGATGAATGGGGGGGAGGTCTCGTCGCGCAAGCTAGAGCGCACGCCGACGCGAGACGGAGACCAGAGAGGGCGTCGACGAAGCGCTTGCCTTGTGTGATCGACAGTCAAAATTTGGGTTGTGGTTGGTAGAATTTGGGGGTTGTCGCCTCCCGGCTCCATTCCATTGGAGTCGCTGGCCTGTCCTGACGCTGTCCAGCAATCCACGCGTAGACGGCCGCGCGCTCGCGCGGTGCTGGTTAACGTAGAGTCCAGCCGTGCATAACTTGAATAGTAGTGAGACACGCCCAGTGTTGCTTCCTGGTGGGAGGGCACTACTATGAGTACTTTTGAACGAAGAGGCATCTACAACAAAAGATGTAAAACGCACCTAGAAGAGTAGAAGAAAATGGTGAAGGGACAAGGTCGAGACCGATTAATTTCCACCGCGTCGTCGGTTGCCGCGGACGATGCGTCGACCGGCCTGCGGTGCGGCACCGAGCGTGAAACCACCCCCTCCCGGGGCGGCCGCGGCGGGAGCAGGCGCCCCAAAGGCCGGGGCTGCCGCGGGAGCGGCGCTGGCGCCGAAGGGCGATGGAGAGGGCGTCGCGCCAAACGGGGACGCACCAAAGGGCGACGGCGCGGCCGACGGCGTGGGCGCTGAGAAGGCGCTGGCGCCAAAAGTGCCGCTCGAGGTCAGACTGCTCGCGCCGGTGCTTTGGCTGCTAAATCCGCCAAACGGAGCGGCCGCGCTCGGGCCACTGCCAAATGGGCTTGGAGTAGTCGCTCCAAACGGCGAAGGCGCCGCCGTGGCGCCAAAGACCGACGTCGAAGGAGCCGCCTGCGTGGCGCCAAAGGCACTACCGCCAAATGGAGTGTCGACACCACCAGTGCTCGACGAGCCAAATGCGGAGAACGAGGAGGACGGAGTAGAGAATACGCTCGACGCCGTCGGAGCCGAGAAGGCTGAAGACGAGGCGGCCGAGGGGGCGCCAAACGGGAATGAACCTGAAGCGGTGAGGGCGGGCGCGGCCGCAGCGGGAGCCGGCGCCGGTGCGGACGATGCGCCAAACATGAACATGCCGGAAGACGCGGTCGACGAGGACAGCGAAGGCAAGGCTGAATCGGTAGGGGCTCCAAACGCGAACGCCGGCGTGGACGTCGCAGCGCTGGTACCGAAGCTGGTCGACCCAAACGGGGCAGATGAAGCAGCCGATGACGCGGCGGCTGAAGAGATAGGAAAGTAATTGACGACAAGAGGGTCAGTACGAGTACGAGATGAAATAAAGGAGAGATATAGAGAGCAGTTACCACTGGGCTCAGAAGAGTCGGCCATCGTGTCTTCCTCCTTCGCAGGAGCGGCCGCACCGAAAGCGCTGCTGCCGAAGCCTAAGCCAAACGGAGTGGATGCCGCAGCGGCAGGCTCCTTCTTGGGCTCCTCCTTGGGCTGCACGAGACGGAAAACAAAAAAAGTGAGTCAGTGAGCTCGTCACGCCGTCAATCTGCAGCGTGTAGAGCGCTAGATGAAGAAATGGTACCTTGTCCTGGCCAAAAACGAAGGGCTGCGCCAAGGTTGTGGTGGAAGCTGAGGGCGCGAAGAACGAAGTGGTGGCGGATGAGGTGGAGGAGGCCTCAGAACCAGCCGACGACGATAGCGAAGAAAGGGAAGTGGAGGACGTCGAAGGAGTAAGCGAGAAGGCTGAGGTCGACGAGGCTCCAAAGGCGGAGGGCGAGCTAAAGTCACTCTTGAAGCCGCCGAACAGGTCCGTGGCAGGCTTGGTCTCCTCCTCCTTTGGTTTCTCGACCGCGGCAAACGGAGCGGTGGTCTCCTTCTTCCCTTTGTCGTTGTTGTTCCCGTCCTCCTTTCCAAACTTAGCGGCCTCCTTCGGTTCCGTCAAGCCGAAGGACAAGGGTGTGCTGAGGCTGAGCGCCGGCACAGAAAAGCCTGTCTCCGTCTTGGTTGCGTCGGTGCTCACCGGCTGGAAACCGCCAAATAAAGACACCGGAGTCTGGTCGAGAGACGCAAGTGTCAATCAGTGAGTCGCTGCAGACTTTAACACGAGGAGGAGAGGCGAGGCGCTACGACGAACCTTGTCCTCCTCCTTCTTCTTCTCGGGCTCCGTGGAAGCCGAAGCGGCGGGAGCAGCCTCGGCCGGCTTGGCCTTTGGCGCGGGGCGGGGCACCAGGCAAGTGGAACATGTGGAGTCCGACTCAGCGTTGTCCGACTCGCAGCAGGCGCACTTCCACCCCTGGTTTGTTTAAGCCGCAAGATGGGGCACGTTCGCGTCAGCGACAGGATAGAGGAGAAAGGAGAGATCGAAGCCACGTACTGAAGTTGAAGCGGCGGGCGTGGAGGAGATTGGCACGGAGAAACCACCAAAGCTGACGGGCGCAGCCGTAATCGACGAGGACGAGGAGGACCCAAAGCCGGAGAAGAGGTCCGGCTTGAAGCCAGAATCGCTGGACGCGGCATCGGACTTGGCCCCAAAGGAGAAGCCGCTGGTGGCGCTGCTGAAGTCAGACTTGGCCGGGGAGGCATCCTTCCTCTTCTTTTTCTTGTCGTTCTTCTTCGCTCCGTCCTCCGATGGCATCGTGAAGCCGCTGGGGGCGGGAGTCTCATCCGAGGATGACGATGACGACGAACCAAAGGAGAAGAACGATGGTGTCGAGGCCGTCGCAGGAGAAGACGACAGGCCAAACGATGGAACGGTGAACGGCGCAGCGGGTTGCTCCTTCTTGGAGGCGTTGTTGCTATCGCTACCATTGCTGAGAAGCGAGAAGGTAGTGTCAGCCTTGGGAAGAGACTCGTCCTTCTTCTTAGCTGCTTCCTCATTGACTTCATTTTTCTTCTGGTCCTTCTTCTTGGTCAGAGCCAGTTCGCTCTCTTCCTTATCACCACCGTCGGCCACCGGCGCAACCGTGGCCTGGTAGCTAAAGATCGACTCGGACGCGACTGCAGGAGCAACACACCAAAACAAATAAATCAGTTGAATAATACAGCAACAAGTATTGAAATAAGCGGGCATGTAGTACCAATAGGCGACACAAAGAACGATGATGACGAAGAGGCCGCTGCCGATTCAGGCTGGCTCGACAAGCTTGATGACTTCTTATCTGCGTCGCGCGATATAGCGGGAACGAGTGACTTGACAGGAGCCTGGCGTTCTTCCTGTTCGTGGCTCCTATGGAGATCTTCCTCATGGCTCAAATCCTGATGCTCAGCGTGATCCTCTTCCTCCTGTTCATAGTAGTCGTTTTCGCGGTGCGATGCCTTCGGTGCGCTCACGTAACTGATCTCATCCACTCGTTGGCGCTTAGCAATGGGCTGAGGCTGCAACATAGGCATGGTCAGACCTCAAGTCTGCAACTAGCTGAGTGGGCAAAAGGACGAGGCTTTGTACCTTGGCACTGGGTCTCCTGCCAGTAGGCACGCCATGACCGTTCTCCACGTCTCGGGAAGCTGAAGGGGTGTCCAGGTAGCGCTTGCCCAATACCTTCTGCATCGAGCGCCCGTCGGACAACTTGTCGCCCTGGGTACAGAGTAGCACCGAGAGACCGTAAGAGTGAGTTTTCTTACTGTCAATGAGAAAGAGGAAGGATAAACACGCACCGGCAGGGGAGAGGGAATTTTGCCCAAAGTGGCCAGAATGCGGTGCGCCGTCGCCGAGGTCGTGTCCTCGCCACCGAGCATGTCGCGACTCGGGGCAGGAGTCTTGCGAACCTGGAGCGCGATGACAACAGCAACGTGAGTTGACAAAAGAAGGTAACACAAATACCAGGCGAGGGCATACCGATACGTGACGCCGCGCGGCAAGAGTGCTGGGAGTGGCGCGAGGGATAGCATTGGTCTTGGAGCCAGTGGGAGTGCGCAGCTGGGCTTTGAGTGCCCCCGCAGGGCTCCATCGCTCGCCTCCGTACGGCCTCCCTGTGAATAATTCAAAAGGGCAAGAAGCGTTTAATCAGGGTTTAATTAACTCAAATTTGTTCACTAAATTTGAATAAACAGGGGGCTACGTACTGGCAAGGGAAGGAGAAGGCGCAACGGAAGGTGTGTAGGTGCCAACCGGGGCGGCGGAACGACGGGGAACAGTCGGAGGCACAAAGGGTGTGGCCCCGCGAGCAGTTCTTCCATTTGCGGCAACGCCGTTCCCAGAGACGGGACGAGGAGTCGTGAACGTCGGGGCAACATAACGAGAGGAAGCAGCAGGCGGACGACGGATAGGCTCGTTGTTAAAGATCCTCGAGATTTCCTCAAGGGAGTAGCCACGCCTCTTAAGTTCTCCCAGGCTCATCTCGCTCAGCTGCGGCTCTGCTTCGCTCGTCTCAATTTGTTCCATCTCCTGCTCTTCTTCGCTCGCCTCATCTTCAGACGCGTCAACAACAAGGCGGCGACGCTTCGAAGATCGCTCGGGCAGCTGGGGCGGAGAGCGCGAATGCGAGGTTGTGGCTGTGGCTGCGGGGGCAGCAGGAGTGGCTGAGACAAAGGTGGTGGCATCAGTCGTAGCTGAGCCGTATGAAGGGAAGAGGAAATTGTTGATTAGGCGCCTGAAGCTGCCGAAAATGCCGTCACTGTCTCCCTTATCCTCTCGGTCTCGCGTCTCTCTGGTGCGTTTCGTGGCCATCTTGTACAGGTGCGCCTGTGGATTCGTGCAATCCAATCGCGAGATGCGCAATGGGACAAAAAAACGGTTGATTGAATGAGATGCTGCGCACGATCGCAGGTTCTGGAAGACTCCGTGCCGGCCAAAAAAGAGAAAAAGCAAAGGCAGAAAATGGCGGGGAAAGAGCGCGGGAATCGTTGGCGCCAACGCAACGACGATTGGTTATGTTTGGGGTTTCTGAAGTGAAACTAGCACCGCTTCTATCTTTGTTCGGTACTCAATGCTGGCTACTGAGCCTAGTCGCCACTTGATCTCCTTCAGCAACCAATGCAACTCCTCCTCGTCTTTGGTCACCGCCAACGCCTAGCAGCCACACGAGAATGAGAACAAGGCAGGCCATTTGAAGTGCTAGCAACGTAGCGAAACTATCGTACATCGATGGCAATATCGTATTGAGTTGTGCGCAATGCCGCGCGGTAGCGCTTTGCGGGCGACTTGATGAGGACCAAGAACTCTCTCAGCAGCAACGTGGGTCCGCCGAACGCATGAATCTGGAATAGGATTGGTGATTTGACTGTCCTTCAGGAGAAGAGAGGAACGTCATACCGCGTCGACAAACGGCCCAAAGCCGATAGGGGAGGAGAGTTTGGACGAAAACATAGCCTGAGAGCCGCAAAGTGAGACATTCCGCCCGATGAGCCGGTTGGAAAGGCGAGCGAACCGTGGAGGGGAGCTGCTTGACGGCGGCCCACTGCTTCTGGCAGCACAGGACGCGAAGCTTCAGCCAGAAGAAGCGCTTTTCGCTGACGGAAAAGGTCTTGCGCATGTTGTCAGGTAGGAAGGGCGTCTCGCGGGCCTTTCCCTTGACCTCGTAGGAGTGATAGAACAAAGTATAGTACATCGTCGCGCCCAGGCCGCTGAACACGATCCGTGATCGTGGGAACGAGACGAAAAGTGGTTCGCCCTTTGCCGTCCGTGCAGCGTCCATTTTCTGCCGTGTATGTGCACATCAGTGAAGGCAGCTCTGTGGTATGGCGTGACAAGAGTCGCACCTCCATCTGAAGTTGCATCTCAAGGAGCTTGATCTGATCTGCCAATTGCTTGCTCTCGAACTCAAACAGCTTAGCATGAAGCCGCTGGAAGAACTGCAGACACTCTTGAAAGGCTGCTAGACGCTTTGCCGCCTTGATTGTGCCAGTCGCGATGATCATTTAGTTGGCACCACGCGTAATGCAAGCCATGACATGCGTACATCTTGAATCTGATAGCACAGGGCCCAGCGGGCAAGCCCTTCTCGCTTGTGGTTGCCCTGCGCGTGATACAGGAGCACACGATCCACGCAGTTCTTCTGCACCCTCAAGTGCCTGGCACGGCGCGAATGAGCTCGAATGATGCACACACGCATGCGATGGATGGACAAACCTTAAGTAGGCACTGGAAGCCGCTTTGTGCGTGGCGATCAGAGCACGGAAGTTGTTGGAGTTGAGAGTGTCCTGTGGGTGGTTTCATCATCGTCATCACTTGTGTCAGTGCTCGCCCACGGCATCTTGTGCGCTGCTGCACCTTGAGAAAGAGGACGACGGTCATGAGGGCGTTGCCGTTCATCGACGCGGAAGCTGCATCCAGCAGCGTGCGCTTATCACCCAGAGATCGGAACGCGTGCAGGCTGTACTCTCTGCGTAGCGGCAGCAGCACACACTGTTATTCCGCAGAAGCGTACCCCAAAGCAACGATGCATGCGAACCGATGTTCGATGATGGCTTGAATCTGCTCGAGGGCTTGTTCGCGGCGGGTCTGGGGCGACACCGGTGTGTGGCGCATGAGTTCGGCGAACCGAGCCTGCTCGGCGTCATCATCATCTTCTTCTTCTTCTTCTTGTGTGAGACGATTATGTACGGCGATGGACGAATGAGCAAAGGGTGAGGCGAGCTCCTCTTGGTAGGAAGAGGGCGAGGAAAAGGAAGACGCTTGAGGCGATGACGAAACAAAGTCCAGGCTCGACGGAGACAGGTCGGCCATTAGCGCGAGCATGTGTGAAGCAGGCCCGGAAGAGGAGAGGGAATGGGCAGATATGGACGTGGGTGGCGTGTTGCCACTAACAGTGGAGGAAGACGAGCCGGTCGAGTTGCGGATGGCCACGGGCGCAGAGGCAGGGGTAGGGACAGGCACTTTGACGCTGCTTGCGGAAGCTGTGGAACGCTTGCCCAGGGCGGAGAAGAAAGAAGAAAGGCCTCCCGACCGGGACGCAGAGGCCGAAGAAGAGGAGGGGCTCATCGAAGGCGTCGGTGCAGCTGCATCGCTCTTCGCTGTTTGGCTCGTCGGAGCTAAAATGTGAGGAGCAAACGAGTGTGCGGCTCTATACTCACTTGGTTCCTCGTCCTCATCAAATGGATTGTCCGAAGGGGAGGGGGCGAGTGCAGGCGCACCTGGTGAGTGCGGAATAGCTGTGTTTGTTTCACTGTCGTCATCGAAGGGGTTCGTTGAAGGAGGCGCCGAGTGTTCCCCAGCGTCATCGTCGAACGGGTTATTGCTGGCGACTTGCGCCGGACGCAAGGCCATCTTTTCGGTGAGCCGTTCTGATTCTTGTTCTTATTTTGCTTCGTTTTATTTCGGTACTCCTTGTTTGCTTCGTTTTTTACTTGCTCTTCCTCCCTCACACCGAACATGCTGACTACTGCCTCCTCCCCCGTACGTAGACGATGCTATCAGCGCAGGTTTGAATATTTACGTGATAGGTGCGGCAGGTGGTGGTTGTGGGTCCTTCTGGCCATGGCGCGTCAGCGCTCCTCCAATGCCTGCTCGGCCTCGGCAATGAGTTGATGCTCTCACGACAACGCGCGCATGCCAAGGTGCTTTAACTTTCCTCGCCTGCCCCCTCCCCTTCTTCAGGCCTCTCGGTAACTTGCCAAACGCCCGGATATGCAGAGACTTTTAGAGAATGAGTTTACGATCCTTATCGACCGCACGAGAGAGGAGAGGACGGAACGTCACACTTGCTACGCGCGGTACCGCCCTCAGGAGAGATAGAGTGTGCACCATTCGTTTCGTGTCCGCTCACCCAGGTGTTTGGCGGCATGGTGATGTCTACACCCTAGGGTGCTGCGGGCCCAGCACGATGGAGCCTGCTACACCCTCGTGAGCGTGCCGGGACGGCCCCACCTACTCACCACCTTCGTCCGCAATGCCTGCCTCGTACGCGAACCAGACAGTCGTGTTGATGAGGAACCAGGTGAAGTGCTTATTTTCTTCTTGTTGGACCAACCACAGGCTGACTCGGCCGTGCTGGTGGTGGCTGCCGACGTCGACATGGAGGACTCAACGAATAATGCAGCTCGCGTTCTTTTGACCCAAGCGATCGTGCTCAAGTGCGAAGCATTTTTTAGTATTGAATTGTTTTAGGTGGTAATGATCTAATTCGGTCATGATAAACGCAGGGCGCTTGAGATGGAGGACATTGTGGTGTGCGTGACCAAGCTTGATCTCATCGAAGGAGGAGAGCTTGGGCAACAGCAGGCGTGGGAGCGAACCAAGCGCTTCGTCCTGAATCTGCTCACCGAGCATCAGTCGCTCAGATTCAACCCGTACACACCATACATACACAGCCAACTCCCATTCGCCATTGCCCTTTTCCGCCGAACATGACCCGATATCGAGCCCCCTGTCTGGCGTTCAATGGTGCATAGGTCCTGTATCACGGTGGTCGGCGTGAGTATCGGAGCGGAGGAGCACCGGGGCATAAGCAGAGAACCCTACGCCTGGTCCGACGGCGGAAAGACGCTCCTTCAAGCTCTGCGAGATCAAGTGTTGTACGTTCTCCTCGACACGACAGCGATTCATCGTCAGGTGGTCCACCTGTTGTGGCTCACACCACAGGCCATCATGGCTTGAACTCATCTCACGGCGAAGAAACAGGGACAGAGCCTAGAGCAGCCAATGCGTCTGCTCATCCACGATAGCTTCCGGATTGGTACCTGACCTCGGCTGCTTGTTGTCTTGTTGTTTGTGCTTGGTTGGCTAATGAATGTATATGATTTATCCCAGCTGGGATTGGCATTGTGGTTTGCGGACGCCAACTGAGCGGTCAACTCACACCGTACGACCTCTCCCAGTCAGGTCACTGGACTCAAACTCATTCTACTCCTTGTTAAACACCGTGTTTTGTGGACAAAGAGGCGACTGGCTGGCATGCTGTCCGAACGACCCTGTTGGGTGGAGGCGCACGAACCAAGTTTACGACGAGAGCGCCCAAGCGGTTCTAAAAAGGTTTAGGGCGTTCACAGTAGAGATGTTTCACATGTCGCAGCAAGAGGCTAAGCCCGGCGAGGTAGTCGGAGTGAACCTGCGCGGTGCACCCACTCCGCCGTCCTACACCTATCCCAATGGTGCGTGCTCTCTTTGCGTTCAATTCATTGGTCTGGTACTGATCTTGAGAACGTGCTGGCGTGATGCGTTCACAATAGGCGCGGTGATCATGCCAGCCGACGAGTACGCCGCATCGCTTGTGGAGCTTACGGCGATGGAGCTGGTCGTACAGGTGGAGGCGGTGGGCACCCTCGCCAAGGTGCGCGCTTGATCACTCAGGCCGCTGCTCATCACCGCACTTTACTCGCGTTTGCTCATTCACAATACGTAGGACAAGCGAACGAATGCCATTGGCGTTGGCTATACTCTTATGATGTGCGCACACACTGCGCACGTGGCATGCCTGGTACGGTCATCGTGTTGAATGCCTCACATTTGGAGTCAAGTGGTCTCACCGCACTGCATGGCCAGGTTGTGGAAGTGATCCCCATGGAGGACCGCTCCTCCCACGACCAACCAAATGGCGTCCCAGAAGGTCAGTCCGCTATCAAGATCAACCTCGCACAAGGTACAACTGCCAGCATTTCGTCCCAACCACCTCGGCATCTTTTTGGTACTCATGCACAGTTAGTGGCGCTAGTGCGGCTGCGCCCGCTCAAGCCGGTCGTGGTGGAGGAGCACTCGAAGGTTCCAAAGCTTGGGCGCGTTATCCTCCTCGATGGCGCCTTGTTGGTACCTTCACCATCCACCATGATTAAAAAAAAGGGAATTAACTTGAATGTGCACAATTTTCTGCTACAGGTGGCCCACGGCAAGGTGCAGTCGGTCGTGCGTCAGCTCAAGTGTGAGCTCACCGAGCGGGTCAACCCAGCCCATGTGGCGTATGGTGTGGGCACCATACACACCTTATGTGCATCCCTCTTTGCAGCTGCTAAGATCGTGCCTTGATCAGTGATCGAAGCGATGAGCGCGCAGCCAGCCATTGTCGAGGGTCGGGACCGGCACCACAACAGCCTTCTTCACTTGGCATCCAAGGTTTGTTGTTGTTGTTGTATGGCATGCTAGAGGTAGACACTCTGGTGCTTGTCTTCACTCACCACCGGCCTCAACTGCAGGAGTTAGGTTGCCATGAGATCGTGCAGGCCGTTGTTGACAAGTTCAGCCAACAATGCGACGAAGAACGTCGTCGACAGTTGCTCGATGCGCCCAACGACGCCGGCCTGACCGCGCTCCAGGTCGCCCTCGTCGCTGGTACCGCACTCTCGACTTGATTTTGTCTCTTTCGGTAGCAACGTGCTCAACGTGGGGGACACGCAGGCAACGAACAGGCGGCAGTGATCCTGGTGAGCCGCGGGGCTCGGTTCGATTGGCATGTGGCGCGAGCGCATCACGCCGGCGGCTGGGCAAAAAGAAGACGATCGAAGACGGCCAACGCTAACCTCCTCTCCTTTGGCCAATTCTCAGGTCTTCACCGACCGCTGAGTTTGGCCCTGAGCTGCATCGTCACTTTAAACGCCAATCGGTACGACGCACCTGTCTGTCCCCTTCCCCACCACCAACCGCTGCTTAACTTTGTGAGCACACAGGGCCAACTACACGAACCTGGAGGAAGCCTTGCCAGAGAGCGAGCTGCGGCGGCTAGCGGCTGCCGCCCTCCATTCCTTCCTGCAGAGTGGCGGAGCGGCAGGCACGCGCCCGATTCCCACCCCGAAGCAGCCAGCACCACCTCAGCAAAGCGCCTGATCAAAGACGAACCACCGTTGTGTAAGGAATCTTAGGCCTCAGCATAACTCGAATTCCAGTGATGCTTCTCTTTGGGCGCGAAAGACGGTACCACGAACAGGTTACTTGTGCGCGAAGAGAACGACGGAGGGCGATGATGGCGACCCCCGGGCCGAAGCAGCTGCTGTATCCCGAGCGCATTCGAAGTGCATGCACCTTGTTATCAGTGGACATGTTGCGGGACATGCTGTCCCATTCGCGCCAATTTAAGGCCGCTCAACTTTGGTATGCGATGAAGGAGCAGCTCATCGTCGAAATTGAGAAGGAGGTCCTGTCTACGGGAGCCCTCGAGCTAATTCAGCAGCTCTCTTACGGCAATGTGCTCGCTTGGCTGCGAGAGTTGGACGAATGCGTCGAGCCTCCCAATCTCTACGACATGCGCCAAGCCCTCTACCACCTCCTCGAGGGCACGCCGTTGGCGTTCATCGGCATCTTGAGCGAAGGCATCCTGCGCAACGTCGCGGCCGAGATCGGACTCGATGCTGCCGCATCCAAAGACGAGATACGTGGCGCACTCAAGGATGAGATTCAGCTACTTGGCCTTGAATGCTTCCTTGATCGACTGCTGCTGGAGCAGCTCCAGCGACTGTGGGGCGAATGGGGACTTGAGCCTGCCACGCCAGCTGCGGACAAGAGGACCTTGATTGAGCGCCTCGTAATCTGGGTCTTCGATATTGACTTGGGCGAAGAGCTTGAGGCGTCCGGGGAGCAGCACGACGACATGGAAATGGAGAACAGCCACGTGCACAATGAAGGTGAGGAGCAAATGGAAGAAAATGCAGAGGACGATGAGGTCGCGGCAGAGAATGTAGATGTGTCTGTGTCAGTGATCGAAGCGGCCGAGGGCGAGGAAGCAAGCCACGAGGATGAGATGGACGATTTGCCGGTCGATTTGTCCAGCAACGCCGGCCACAGTCTCACCCAGACGTCAGTGCAGCAAGAGCAGGAGCAAGAAGAGGAGCAGGACGTCTCACGAGGACCTCCCGAGGGACTGCCGCAGCCTGAAGAGCTGCAAGAGCAATCCGCCGCGGCCGCCTCCTTCGAGCGGGCAGCAGAGTCAGCAGCGGCTGCGCCCTCAGGTCTCACGTTGAGCCTCGACTTTAGCTCATTCGACACGAGTGCCGTTGGCACCGCTGCTGGTGCTGGTGCTGCCAACAATGCCGATGCTGACGTCGACGCCGTCTCCGACGAGCCAGACAACCCGTTCCAGCAGCAACCCGCCGAGGAGCTCGAAGTGATCGTGTCCCGGGACGAGGGCGACGGCGAAGAGGAAGATGAAGACGAAGAAGAGGAGAAAGAGAAGAGCTTCAGCGCGGAGCCGATGATCGCTGTAGAGCTGAGCGGAATTGAAGCGGCCGAGGAAGATGCCGCGCCCGCCGAGCAGATGCCAAGCGAGGTGCGCCAAGCCGAGACAGAGGCAGAGGAGAAGCAACAGGAGGAGAGCTCGCATGGCGGCGAAGCCCCGGCCAAGGAAGACGAAGCCGCGGAGCAGGAGCAGGAGCAGCAGCCGTCAAGCGAAGGCGAAGCAAAGGAGGGACAGGCTTCCGAGGGACACATGACCGAGGCCGTCGACGAGAAGGCGATCGACACGGATAAGGAAGAGGAGGAGGACGTGCCCTACACGCCTCGCCGCGGTAAGTCTTATTCACGGCCCTGTTCGCCGCGGACGAGGCTCGTGAAACTCACGTGATCGTTTTGTGTGATGCGGTTGTGGTGATTGTTGTCGGACGAGCAGCGTCGCGCATGATCTCAAACATCAGCGACCTCAAGCCCGGCCTTACGCAAGAGGACCTCGAGGGCTTCAGCAACACCATCCTCAGGCGTACGTAGATGGCTGATGAACCACCTGGCCAATGAACATGCTGTTCATTCGCTCATTCATGGTGCCTGCTGCAGGTTTTTGCCGAGAAAACGACCTCGAGCACAGCAAGAAGAAGAGCGACAACATCGCCTCCATCCTCGCCCACTGGAGCTCGCCCGAGTCGGCCGCCCTCCCCGCCGGTGGTACGGGAGAGCCCTCGACCGGTCTCTTCTTGAGCTCAAGTGGTTCACAACGTTGTGTTGATGATGTAGCAGAGGGGAACACGACGCCGCGCAAGCGACAGCGCGACAGCGGCGAGGCCGAGGCCAATGAGAGCGAGAGCGAGACGGAGACCTCGGCGTCGGAGGTAGAGAACGACGACGGCACGCTCACCCCGCGCCGCCGCCTGGCCAAGCGCCGACGGCGCGCCACAGAGATCGTGGACCTGCTCTCCCTCAACGCCACCCCGCTGGCGGCCACCCGCACCGTGCGACGAAGCACTCGGCGTTCGCTGGCCGTCTCCTCTTCCTCAACCTCCCGCAACGCATAAACATTTCTGAAATTCTTTGGTCATATCAAGAATGTGTGGAATTTATTGGCGCGTGCTGCGGTGCGTGTTTGGGAGTGGTGGCCGATGCCGCGGGATTACACCGGCCAGTTTTTTCTTCACTTCTCGGTTTCTTGTTTCTTCGTCGTGGCGGTGACGTGAGGGTGAGGAAGAGAGAGTTGAGGGAAGTACTGCTCCATAGTGCTTGCTTGGTTTGCTTGGCTAAATGAAGGGTTCTCTTGTCCGCACGCTGCGTACCCGGTCGCCGAACGTCTGGCTGACCTCCGGCCATTGCCGCCAGCTCGCGGCCTCTTTCTCGACCTCAACCCCCTCCATTTCGACGGCGTCGACGGCGGACGTTGCGTCTTCGTCGACGTCGAGTTCCACGGCGAAGGAGGGGGAGCTGCTGCAGCTTCATGACACCGAACGCGTGTTCCGGGCAAAGTCAAGCAAGTCCCTAGCCTTCTCCTTGGCCATCCTCCACATGTGCTCCCTCTACCAGCCCTTCTCCCGCTACGGGCCGCAGGTCTTCCTGTCCTTCCTTTTTCTTCTTCCTTCTTTCTCACTCAGGGAACTGACCTCCGTCATGTGCACATTTCTGACTGGTGCAGCTCCTCGAGGCGCTGAACAAGGCCGGGCTGGGCCGCCCGTCGGACGCGGCCATGCGGTCCACCTTCTTCCAGCACTTCTGCGCGGGCGAGACGCTGGCCCGCGCCAGCGACATCGTGCGCGAGTACGAGCGCGTCGGCGTCCGCTGCATCTTTGACTTCTCCATCGAGGTGCGCTTTCGTTCCTCCCGTCACCTCTCGCGGCATCCGACACCACGTTGTTGATGGAAGGTCGATCCTTCATGCATGCACGCACTTGTAGGAGGCGCTCGACCCGGACGAGTGGAACCGCAACACGGAGGGCCTGGTCAGCAAGATGCGCGACTACTCGGCCTCGTTCGGCGACCGCGTCCACTTTGTGCCGCTCAAGGTGCACACCCCACCGCCTCTTCCTCTCGCCCCTCCAGTGCAGTGCAGTGATTTCTCACGTGAGCCCCCACTCGACCCTCGCTGCGCACAGGTGACCTCTCTCTGCGCGCCGGGCCTGCTGGAGCGCATGAGCAAGCTCATCTACGAGTAGACCTCCCCCCCCATCCTCCCCTCCTTCCCCCTTGGCCTTGGGTTTGGGCAGGCGGGCTCACGTGTCCTCTCCTCCTCTTCTTCTTCGCAGCGACCGGGCGGCGGCCGACGAGAGGGCGTGGATGGAGGGCCTGCACTACCGGCCCTCGCCGGCCTTTCCCAGCATCAAGCAGCGTGGGGCGACGCCGGAGCCCTTGAGCCAGGCCGAGCGCCGGGATCTGCGCGAGGCCGTCGAGCGCCTGAACACCATCTGCGCCGAGGCCGACCGGAACCGCTTGTCCCTGCTTTTTGACGCCGAGCAGACCCCGAGACAACCGGCCATCAACTGGTTCACGCGCAAGCTGTCGCAGCAGTTCAACAAGGAGCGGGCCGTGGTGTTCAACACCTTCCAGATGTACCTCAAGGGCAACTTTGAGAACCTGGAGCACGATCTGGCCCACGCGCGCGAGGCCGACTACGTGCTGGGCGCCAAGGTCGTGCGCGGGGCCTACATCCACACCGAGACCCTCCACGCGCGTGCACAGGGCCTGGACCTGCCCATCCAGGACTCCAAGGCGGCCACCGACGAGCAGTACGACGCGGCCATCGGGCTGCTGCTCCGCAGCCTCGACCACGCCGCCGTCGTGGTGGCCACGCACAACGCCGAGTCGGTGGTAAGTCCAGGAGGATCGTCAGTGATCTCTCCTCGCGGAGCTCGCTCACGCGTCGTTTTTGGCAGGAGAAGGCGATGCGCGAGATGCAGAGGCTGGGGGTCGACAAGTCCTCCCCGCGCGTCAACTTTGCGCAGCTGATGGGCATGTGTGAGGATCTCACGCTCAGCCTCGGTACGTGCCAACCCTCCGGGTGGTGTGTTTGTTGCTTTGCCTCACGGGGGTCATCGGCTTGCAGGCCAGCTGGGCTACAACGCGAACAAGCTGTTGCCGTACGGGCCGCTGGGCAACGTGATGCCCTACCTCATCCGTCGCGTGCAGGAGAACAGCTCCGTCCTCGGCGGAACCGCCAGGGAGCGCGAGCTCATCTGGCGCGAGCTCAAGCGCCGAGCCCTGGGCTCGTTCTCCTCCTAGGCTCGATCGTCGACGCTTCTTCTCATCAGCACCCATTTTTTAAGTTGAAGAAAAATCATAGATAAATAAAAGAAGGAATTCTTAAATAAATAATGCCATTTGTTTATCGTATCGAGTTGATCTCAACAAGGTGGTGGTCTGTACAAAGAAGAGAGAGAGAGAGAAAAAAAGGGGAGGAGCGAAAGAGGAGTGGTGTTTAGCGATAGGCGATGCGCGAGTTGGTGCCCTGCTTGCGGAGGGTGCGGTTCTTGCCCTTGCCACGTCCTCCTCTCCTGCCCCTTCGGCTGCCGTGTCGCTGGCGCTGCTGCGGCTGTTGCTGCTGGGCCTTGGGGTTGGCCTGCGCCTGGCTCGACTGGGAGCCCAGACCGGCGTCCTCGTTGTCCTCGTCCTCATCGTCTTCCTCTGCCTCAGGCTCGTCCTCCACGACCTTGTCGCGCTGCGCGTCGATCTGCTCCATCTCCTCGATCGAGGAGGGCGCCTCCTGGCGCGGGGTCTCGGCTAGGCTCGGCGGCTGCGCTGGCTCGTCGTGGGCAAGCGGCTGGGTGGCCAGGTGGGCGAGCTCGGGGCTCGACTCGACCGAGGAGCCGTCGGAGATGAAGATGGTCACCTCGCTGCCCTGCTGGTGCTGCTGCTCCTGCTCGAGGATCTTGATCTCATCGGGCCGGATCGAGGGCTTACGCTTGGGCACGACGTCAACGTTGACCACGTCGCTCGTCACGGCGTCGCTGACCGCGGGCGCGACCGCCTCGGGGACCGCCTCGAAAGCAGCCTCAGAGTCGGCCTTCCCGAGCTCCAGCAGTTCGGGAGCCAGCCGGACCGCCGAAGCCGGAGGCTGCTGGTCGGTGTCCAGACGCGCGTACTTGGCCTCGGGCGCCGCGACGTCGCGCTCGTCCTGGACCAATGTCGGCTCGACGTCGCCATTGAGGGCCTCGTCGACGCCCTTGCGCTTCTGCGCGCCGGCGGGGAGCACGATCGGGAGCAGCGGCACCTTGACCGGCTCGGGCGACGAGCCAAAGAGCGTGAAGGTGGGCACGGGGCCGGCCGACGACCGCCTCTGCGTGCGGAGCTGCGAGCCAGAGCTGCTGCTCGTGGTGGTCGTGCTGCTGCCGCGGCGCTTCTTGCCGCCCGCGGCCGCGGGCAGGACGGACACCGGCTCGCTCGAGTCCGAGACAGCGGTGAACTGCGGGAGGCCCACCACCGCGGTCGTGCTGGTCAAAGGCGACGAATACGAGGTCGGCTTGGGCAGGAGCAAATGCTCCTCGGCTGGGATGACGTGAGCTCGAACGTCGCGCGGAGGCGACGGGGGCGGAGGCAGGTCAAACGACGGCAGGTTGGGCTTCTTGACGGCGGCCTCCTCCTGATGCTGGTGCTGGTGCTGCTGGTTGCTGAGCTCTCCTTCGACAAAGTCGGCCAACGTCATCTGCGGCGTGTGCGGCTGGAGCTCGGGCGCGATCGATGAGGCGACGTCCTCGATGGCGTCGGCGATGGCACGCAGCCCGTACGAGGACACCTCGCCGTTGAAGCGCTGCGGCGGGCAGGACAAGGGCCGGATGAGGCCTCCCGCTGGGCGGCCCGTGACCGGGATCACGACAGGCTGCACCGGCTCGGGCTCGGGGACGGCCTTAGCCTCGGCGGGCGGGTCGTTCTGGCCCACGAGCGGCGGCTGAGCCGCTGACTCGACGTCCGTCAACTTGCTCGACTTCCGGCGGCTCTTCCTCTTCTCCTTGCGCTCGCGCTTCTCGCGCTTCTTCTCTTCCTTGGTCTTCTTGTGCTTGGCCTTGTCCTTGGCCTTGTGGCTTTCCACCTCGGCCTCGACTCGCTCGTCGACGGCCGCGATGTTGGCGTCGCTGTCCTCCTCCTTGGCCTTGCGCGGCGTGCTGGCGTCGCCACCGCCTTCGGCCACCTCGAGGTCGCCTCTCGACGCGGACTTGGTGAGTTCGTATTTCCTGCTCCGCCGCAGGAGGTGCTCCACTTTCTTCTTGTTGTCGACAGCGACGACGCCGTCCTCGGTGCAGGCCTTGCCCTTGCCCTGGTGGGCGGCATCGTCAATGTCGTGCGTGCCCAGCATGCTCTGCATATGCTTGGCCGCGTCGTGGCTTCCGCCCTCGATCGGGACTTCGACTTCCTCGTGGGGCTGGTCCTCGCCGTCGGCCTCCTTGCCCTTCCTCTTGAGGCGGATCGTGAGCCGCTTGAACATGCCCTTCACGCCGCTGCCCTTCTCAGGCGCGGGCTTTGTGGCTGTGGCGACGGAGCTCATCCTCTGTGTGTCTATGTTGTATTTTTTTCTTTTCTGTTGTTGCGTTTCGTGTGCTCTGCACGTGGAAAGGCTTGATGACGAAGACAACAGGAGTAAGCAACTAGAACAATTGAAAGAACGAATGAGCTGGACGACGTACCGCTGGTTGCAGATGGGTCTGGTCGACTACGTGTAGGGCGAGAGTAGGTTTGCGAAAAAGGGGGCTCTCGCAGGGTTGGTTAGTGTGTGGCGAGGCTGGTGGTCTTGAGAAAAATAAAGACCTCGGTCTCAGACTCGCGCTTAAAAAGCTCGGGCCACTTCACATGGAGGGCCTCAGAAAGAGCAAGTATGAGCCCAAGAATGGAGGGTTTTGGGAGAGAACTCCCAGGGGTGATGTCCGTGATGGGCTCGTTGCGCCAGAGAAGGAAGACATGCACGCGGGCAGATAGAAACGACGGGCAGAGAGACGAAGCGTTTTCGCCCAAATTCCGCGCCAAAATGTCCGGCCTGGCAGGTGGCTAAAATGTGTCGACATACGTGGGATCGAGTCCCTCCACCACCACATCATGCGGGCAGAGCCGAAACAAAACTTGTTTTTTACACGGCACAAAGGCCGAGAAAGAGGAGACAGGAGGAACACAGAAACGACTCAAGAAGCGAGAAGGTGATGTAAAAAACGTAGCTACTGCAGGCGTGCAAGCATCATCAACCGTCCCGCCTCTCATCGCCCGCGTTTCTTCGAAGTGGTGTCGATGGACCTCGGCCGCCCTTGGCCTGAAGAAGAAGAAGAAGAAGGGAACGAAGGTGAGACGAGTCCTCTCAGTACAAGGTCGTACAAAAGGGCCCTTCTGCAGGCAAAGTGACAAAACCTGGATCATGGCTGCCCTCTCTCGTTCGTTGAGGAGCTTGAACTTGCCCTCGAGCTGCCTTGTGTACTCGTCCATGAGCATCACCGTTCTCTCCAGCTCGTCAACGCTTTTCTCGATGCTATCAATCTGCTGCAGGTAGGGCTGGAAGGACATGTCTGCAATGCAACCGCGAATTTCAGTGCGCTACACGAAGCTAACAGGGCGGGGGGGACATACACTTCTTCTGGAGCTCCTCCATGAAGAGCACCAGGTCAGTGGCCTGGTCGGTCATGGCCTTGTACTTCTCTGTAGTGACGTGGTTCATCTGTTCCAGCAGCTTGTAATCGTTGCTCGTGGCTAGACCACACGATCATTAATAATAAATAAAGAAGAAAATAAAAGCAGAATGAGCAACTTACCCAACAGCTCGCCTTGGATGTACTCTGAGATGTTCTTGAACATACTCTCCGTGTTGCGGATGAGCTCTTTTTGGTTTGCCGCTTCCACCTGACGGGGTGATGCGGGAGGCGTGGGTGCTCCAGTTGATTGGGCCGAGTAATAAAAAATAATAATAAGGTACCTTCATCACTCCCTGCGAACTGGAAGACTTGTATTCAGAACCAACTCCCTCTTCCTCTGGGCCGCTGACTGCGGCAGGCGCTCCACCCGGCTTGTCCATCGTCAAATCCAGCCTGGGGAAGAAGAAAAACACTTTTTCTTGCGATAAATAACCTTGAAGATGGAGAAGGAAAAGACCAACAAGAGCCGTACGAAGAAATCAAGGAAGCGAGTGCGAAAGGGAGAGACGAAGAGTGATGCACTCCCTAAGGGCAACCCAATGCCGCGCGAGATGCAGCGTTTCTTTGTCAACACCGTAGCACAGTCAATCTCGTCAGTTACGCGACGAACAAGGAAGGACGAACGGGAAGCGCTCGTGGAAGCGCTGCGGACGGACGTGGCTCACGTGGCAGCACAGCTGGAGCGGCAGCTGCTACGGTCGCGAATCCACGTTGACTACGCGAGCTTGGATGACACAATGGTGCTGCGCCATCCTCTCCCACCACTCCAGTTCTTTCACCAAGCTCACTACAAGTTGTTCTAGAAAGAGCTTGAGACTGCCATTGCTGCCAACACGCCTCTCTTGGCCAACATTACTGCCGAGGTGGAGCATCGACAGAGGTGCGTGTGCCACACCAGGCCGCCAATCCCGGTGGACGCGTCCGCCCGTTGCTCACCAAGAGGCGCGCGGTGTGTCGTCTCCCAAGTACAGTGAACGCGAAAAGGAGGAGGCGCGTCTGGCGCAGCTCGAGCAAGAGGCCAAGGAGCTCGAACGCAAGCGGATCATACTGCAGAAGAAGCGGAAGGTGCGCATTGCTCTCTTCGAAGGACTCCCAGCCTTCGTCTTTATTGACGCGCCGTCCTACGGATGACTGGTGCAGTTGAACCCATCGGCCGACCTGTTTGGTCAACGAGAACATGCGCACCCGCTGCTCGCGCCCGGCTCAGCGCTCGTCTCCTCGGCCGTGCAGCTCACCAACGTGGCCATCGAACCTGACCTGCTGCTAGAGCTCGTCGAAGCTGATGACCAAGAGTCCAGCTCCAGCAAGGGCAATAAGGACAAAGGGAAAGGAAAGGAGAAGTTGGGGGCACGAGGAAGCGGCCGCGATGGTGGCGACGAGGAAGAAGAAGAGGAAGCCGGGCAGCTGCAGATCGATCTCGTACAGGGTCTTACGGATGGCCTTGCTATGGCGGCCGCCAACCGAGCGGTGCTGTTGCCTGTGCTCCAGAATCTCACCACCACGCGGGATCGTCTCCACGCTGCGCTTTCCAACGCTGGTGCCCTCGAGCCTCTCCACTTCGTCACTTCCTCTACTTCATCTTCCGGCGCTCCACCCTCTTCATCGTCCACTTCATCACGAAGCCGACAACTACCAAGTGGAAAATGACCGGGACGAAGAGACACAAACGTAAAGAGGCACTGTACATTGTCTTCATGGGTGTTGCTTTGATGATTCAAGAGGTCCCTCTTGGTTCTCGAGAGTCCTCTTCTTAGCCCACTTTGCCTTGAAAGAGCGTTCCAGCTGGCACTCTCGGTAGCCCACGTAGGCGCCCAGGACCGTTCCCACGAGACCCGTCACTGGCAGTGGCCGCGCTCGCGGGTCAGCCACACACGTACGGAATGTACCTAAGGGTACGTACCGAGCGGCAACTGATAGATCTGCCACACCGACAGTCGAGTGCTGGGATGGTTCAACTTCTCTGCATATGAAAGAGGGACTCAGAGGGTACTCGAGTAGGGCGACATTAATTCCTGAAGATGAGTCATACGGTTGATATTGAACAGAACGTTGAGCGCGATGGGCAAGGGAGCTCGTCGCAGGTTACCCACTGCCCCCAATACGAAGAAGGCCGCCCCTCCAATGACCGACGAAGTGAGAAGCTGCCATGGTGAGCACGCATCAACGCGCGCCTGCTCTTCCATCTCCGGTGCTGCTCTGCGTGTGCTTTGCCTGCTTACGTTATTTTATTCCTTTTTTCCTCGAACTCCTCCATGGCTGACGAATCAAGCGACTGGCTCGAAGATGACGAAGAACGAGAGTGTCAACCACAGCCTACCTGCGAGGTCAAGCCAGCAGAGCCGGTAACGTTTGCTAGTGCTCGCTACTGGGTATGCACGTGCAAGTCTCCCCCCCCCCCAACGCAAAGCGCTAACTCGAGATTGTTGTCACTGGAACAGGACGACGAGTACGCGGGGCTCACGCCAGATGCCGAGCCCTGGGAATGGTGCGCCATAGCACAGCCTCGTGTTGCTTGCATACTCACGCCAAAGGGGGGGGGGCAGGTATGAGTCGTACCCGTGCTTCCGCGCAGTGCTTCTGCGCCACCTGGCCAGCGTGATCGCCGCTCGGCAGGGTCATACAAGCGAGCTCGTCACCGCACCGGACGAGGCAACGATGCAGCTCATCCGTCGACTCCGTATTCTCATCATCGGCTGTGGTGCGTGTGCGCTGCAGCAAAGACTAGCCAGAGGCCTGACGCGACGTCCGCCCGAACATGGACGACTTCCATTGAACAACAGGAAACTCGCGGCTGGGAGAGGACATGGTGGAGATGGACAGGTTCGAGCAGGTGACCTGTCTTGACTTTTCTGCTACGGTGATCAACTACATGCAGACTCGCTATCCAAAAAAGCCCCAGCTACAATACGTGCTGGGTGACGCCACCGACATGCGGTCCCTCTTTTCTGGTACTTCACCCTCTGCTCCCGTCTTCAACCTGGCTAACGCGCTTTTCCGCTCCAGAAGGCGCGTTCGACGTAGTGATCGACAAAGGCACCTTCGATGCCCTGTTGTGCCACCCAGACGTTATGCGCATGGTACAGCATCTGTCGGTCGAAGCAGCTGCATCTTTCTCACTCTTTCTTTTGCGGCCAGGTCAAGGCTCTACTGGATGAGATTGAGCGAGTGACCGGTCCCGGGGGCGTGTATTTGTGCATCAGTCAATCAGACAAGAGAGCCTTCTACTTTGAAGAACATTTCGGTGCGTGGCCTTTGCGACACACCCCATTCTGTAACTAACCAAGGAAAGGAGCCAGGAGGGCGAGCACAGCTGAGGCGCGAGGCCTGGGCCAAGGCTGATAAATCTCCCATGGGTCATCTTAATCCTGTGCCCTTTTATCACCTCTACGCAGTATTCATGCAATGATTTTAATTATCCTTCATTGTGCACCTCAATGATACCATCCTGTAGGAGTGCACATGTTTAACATCCTTGTGTACTTTACAACCAGGAAAGATGAATTAAGTACCCCTTTCTCTGATGATCCTTCTGGCGTTCGAAGTGATGGAGTTGGTTCTTGCTTGCGCGAGATGGACCACAACAAGCATCATGAGCTTTTTGGCGGAACAGCAAAAATGCCTCGCATAAGCAAGAAAATTTAATTACTTTGGCATCCGCGCTACTCGAGGCCCGACTACCGGCAATTTCGCTCGGGTTTTGTGCTGCTTCTGCCTCGTTTGGTGTTCTTGTTTTCGCAAGCCGCCCCTTTGACACCTAACATGCTGTGGTGCTCTTCAAGATAAAGATCATCTTACAACGGTACGTCCTGCACGAGCACCCTTGTTTCCATCCCCTTTGTAGATGAGTCTCACATGCCAATCTCTCATCATTTCCTTTAGCAATTGCCCATCATGACTTGGCAAAACAGGCCAAACCGACGGCCACGTCAAGGTCCCTGCTTTCTGCGACAAATCCTCGCCCTGTTCGCCGCTATGTGCACTATCTCTCTTGCTCTTGGGCTGCCCGCCTCCTGCTGGGCTGCCAACAACCATGTGCTGGGTGCCGACCACCCGGTCTTCTGCTCCAACATCACGGCCGACGTCCCGCCGGCACTTCAACCACCCATGGCTCAGCACACCTTCGAGCCGAGCGACAGCTACGTGTTAACCTCTCAGCTGAACATGCACAGCAGCGGCACTGCGACGACCTATCAAAGCAACGACTCCACATCCCCCTCTTCGCTTCCCGAAAAGGACTCGACCACTTCCTCATCCTCCTCGTCTTCGTCCTCCACGGGGCCCACTCATACGGTCTCCGGCGACCACAACGCGGTCCTGTTGCTGCCGGGTTTTGCCAGCACGCAGCTCTTCAATTGGCGCTTCAAAGACTGCTTCCCGTTCAGCTACAACCTCGCCGACCGGTTCAACCCTCTCCTCTTCTTGCTGTCTCCAGACTCCGGGACGGCATCAGCTCTTACTTACGCGGATTGTCTTCATGGTAATGAAATGACACACGCAGGGTGTGGATCGACGTGGCCAAGATCCTGGGCGCGCCGGCGTGCTGGGTGGAGTGCATGAAGCTCGTGCCCGATGATCTCTCCGACCCGCCCAATGGCTGCAAGCTGCGCCCCGGTGAGGGCATGACCGCCATCGGCGAGCTCGACCCGGGTACGTCGTTGTTCCTCGGCCGGAAAAGATCACATGTTGGCATCAGCTCGCTCATCACAGCCCGGGTGGTGGCGCAGGCATCTTGACGGGCCCGCTTTCGACCGTGTGGCAAGAGTTTGTGCGCGCGATGGTCGAGATCTTTGACTACGAGCCGGGCAGCACCATCGTCGCGGCGCCCTATGACTTCCGACTCGCGCCCAGCAAGTTGCAGGCCCGCGACGCCTTCTTCCGGGCGCTCATGGTCAAGATTGAGCTCACTGTTGAGATCCAGAACCGCACCAAGGACCTCGCCCACCCGGGTGTCATCGTCATCGCCCACTCGATGGGCAACAATGTGTTCCGGTACTTTCTCGAGTGGCTGGAGGACTATCACAACAACCCGGACACCTACCAGGCCTGGCTCGACGCCAACATTGCGGCCTACGTCGCCGTTGGCGCTCCTCTCCTGGGTACGCTTTCGGCCTCGCCCGCCCATTGGGCGTCCAGCCAGTGAACCTTTGAAGACCAGGAGTTCATAGCTGAGTCTTTGGCTCTTGATGAGTGCAGGCGCGCCGCAGGCCTTTGAGGGCATCATGAGCGGCGTCACGTTCGGCCTGCCCCGCATCAGCCCTGAGCTCGCTCGCGAGATGGCCTCCACGTACATTTGTCCCCTCTGCCTCGCGCCTGTGCGTTCCCCCGCCTGACCAGCGGCTTGGCTCCCCCAGGTTCGGCACGCCGTCGTGGAATCTCCCGTTTGACCCGCGGAGCAAGGAGGAACGGGGAGACGACAGCAGCAAGGTGTGGCCTATCGACAACCTCATCACGCTGACGGTCAATGCCGAGTGGTCCAAGAACCAAGAGCAGCGTGAGGTCGAGGCCCGCCAGCAGCAGGAAGAGGCCCTCCTCTCCGCCGCCATCGCGGAGCTCGAACAGAGCAACGCGACGGGCGACCGCCAGATGGCCGAAGACCTGCGGCGCCAGCAGCAGGAGCGGCGCAAGTACACTGGGGCGCGCGGGGGCAAGATGCCGCGGCCTTTCCCCTGGCGACAGACCTACAATGCGTCGCAGGTCATCGACGCCCTGCGCGACGTCGCGCCGGTCGACAGCAAGATCAATAACACGGTCAACATCATCAACAAGTACTACCTGGACGACCCCGTCATGGAGCACTATACTCCATGGGCTCGTCCGCCCATCCGCAAGGTCATCTGCGCTTATGGTGCGCGCCCTGTCCCTTCCTCTCACTCTCTGTGTCACGCCGGCTGATCACAGGAGCCGCGCTTTGAATGGCTGCCTCGAATTCCAGGCGTTGATCGTAGGACGGAGCTCGGGTACCATTACTCGACGGACCTGATGCGGGAGCAGTGGCGCATCGAGGACGTCATCTACGAGGACAAGGGTCGGATCTACTCCGAGCTGACCGGCACCACCTATCCGGCCAATGCGCGCAAGTCTGGTGCGTGCAGAGTCTTGGCAGCGGGCGTTGTCTCCCATGCGAGGCTGAGAAACTGACAAAGAGTGTCGACGCGACGACGCAGGCGACGGGACGGTGCCCTACGTCTCGCTGTCGTGGTGCCACCGGTGGCTGGGCGACAAGTCGGACGTGAGCGTCACTCAGATTCCGCAGCGCTTCTTCAACAAGGATGACCCGACCCGCGGTGTCATCGAAGGTGCGTTGACCAAACTTGCTAGTCATCTTTGGCTCGAGCAGCGGCCTCATGTTGTTCGTGTGGTGTCGCCAGGCGAGCCCTTGTTCACATTCTACGAGTCTATCAACACCACGGGACGGAACGATGCGACGGCCGTGTGGGAGATCGATGGGGTCGACCACCGGGACGTCATCAAGAACCGTGTCTTCTTGCGCGAGTTTGCCGAAGAGATCCTGCACGAGCACTCGGGTATGAGTCCCCGCCCACAGTGTGTTGCTCTACGAAAAAGGCTGACCGGCTTGCGCACCTGAGCAGTTCGCACGCTGCACAAGGCCAGCGGCTACGGCAAGGGACCTACTACTCACACCTCGTTCAGTTCCTTTGCGCCCAAGGTGCCTACTCCCCCACTCAACTCCCCCGCATTCTCTTTTTTTCACACGCGGGCGAGCCTGACGCGTGGCCATTTCGCTGCTTTCCGTAGCATGCGCGCGTGCCTCGAGGAGACTACGACTGCGCGTGGGACTACATGGCGGCCAAGTGCAAGTACCCTGAGTTTTGTGAATACCGGTACGCCTCATGGCCCCAGCAGAGACCGACCTTTGGCTGATCATCTTGGCGCCGCGCCTCTCTGCTTCGCAGTTATGTGTTTGGTGACCTCACGCTGGACCAGTCGTGTCGGCTGAAGCCGTCGGTCAAGCAGCAAATCATTCCCTCACCGACCGAGGAGCCGCACGTCGTCGTGGCGGCGGCTGCGGCGGTGGTGAAGACCGACGAAATGGTCTGGGCGTCGACCGACCCGGAGCGCGTGGCCACCGCCGAGGAAGCCGTGAGCCGCATGTAAATGCTTTTAATACTTATTTATTTATATTTATTATTATTTTTGATTTTTCAATGTGAATATATCTGGCAAGAAACTGTAAATACACCACCCCACGCGACCTTATTCTTCTTCTTCTTCTTCTTGCACGACAACACTACACCCACAACGCACGCGTTGGCAGACATGTGCGTGGGACCACTTCTTCGAGGAAGGGAGAAGAGAGGCAGTTCCCACCAGTGCGATTTAGAAGTGTTTGTTTCGCGGCCGGCTCTTCCAAGTACTTTATCTTCGCGCTCATTCGGCGGCGTGGAGCCAATCGCGGAGGATCCCCGTATTCTTAAATTGCAATGAGCCGGACCGGCAAGCGTTAGTTCCTTTCGCCTCCTCCACCGGCAAACGCCCTCTCCGCAGCTTGCTGGGGCCCTCGTGTGTACAATTACAAGTCTCGTCCCGGTCACCGGTCCTCACCGCGCAAAACATGGACGCCCTTCTGCGTGAAGCCGAAACCCTGAAGAACTCTCTGGAGAACGCATCGCGCTTCCTCCACCTCATGCCCAATGAAGCGCCCAAAGCGCAGAACTTCCTCAACCAACTCAACGACAAGCTCGCGCAGGTACGCGCACCTGCCCGCTCCTCGCACCACCAACAGCCTTTTTTTTGCTTCGTCCTCGTCCTTCGTTTCATTTTTCTTTTTCGTGGCGATGGATGACCTGACGGGTTACGCGCCCACGCGGTTGCATTTCCGGCTTTGTTGCGCCTCACTCGAGCCTGTTCCTGTTTCCGGTGCCTTATGGAGCAACCGTGAAATAACCTTATTTTTGTTCGCGAATGCAGCTGGACAGATCGGACGCCAAGGTGCAGGCCAAGTTGCCAGCGCTGGAGGCGGCCGCTGCGCAGGCCGCTGCCGCCATCGACGGCGCGAGCAAGGCTAAAGAGGTCGACGCAGAGCTCAAGGCCGTCGAAGCGCTCCTGAAGAAGGCGCAGGACGCCGCCCGCGCCGTCATCTTCGTGCCCGGCTCTTCCATCCGTCCGGGTATGGCCCTAGGAAACAAGAAGAAAACCACAACATCCTTTTCCTGCAATTTCCTGAGCTATTTCCGGCTCACGTAACGGCATTTGTGGTTGGGGCACACAACAGCTGAAGCGGACTTGAAGAAGTTGGCCGATGCTGTGGCCGAGCTCCAGCCCGCGCTCGACACGTTCACGAGCAAATATGGTGCTCTTGATAAGGTGACGACCAACTGCCCTCTACGTCTTCGTACCTCTTGTTACTTGTAGAGCGTGTGTTGTAGTAACACTTCGAGTTGCTCAATCTATGGTGCTCTGTAGGCCAAGGCCAAGCTGCCCGCGCTGCAAGCGGGTCTGTCGGAAGCGGCCAACAAGCTGGCCCTTGCTTCCGACGCCGATCAGGGCGCGCAGCTCGTGAAGAAGGTCACTGACCTGATGAAGGACACTGATGCCCAGCAGAGGCACCTCAAGGGCATCCTTTTTGGTCGCATTGTCAACGAGAAGGGTGCGTTTTTTGTCGAGTCTACTCGATGCTCTTGGGTTGTCTAACGACAACCAACTTGTTGTCTCGGCCTACAGACGCGAGCGAGGTCCGCCGGCTGAAGGACAACCTGTGGACGAGCGCCACAGAGCTCGAACTCCACCTGGACGTCAAGGTGGTGGGCGACCTAACACCCCAAACGGTTTCTGCCGCCGCCAAGCAGACCGTCGCTGATGCCGACGCGGCTGTACGTCGCCTTTTTCTTCTTCTTCTTCTTTCGTGAGTGCGGGGTCCTGTTGTGTTGAGTCTTACACTCGCGCGCGCGCGCGGGAATCACAGTTGAACCGCTACGAGCAGTCGGGCTCGGTGGAGACGCTCCGCGTCGAGGTCTCCTCCTGGGCGAGCAAGCTGCAGGAGTTCATCAACCGGTGGCACGACGAGAACGCCTACCGCGTGGCCTTGGAGGCGCTTGAGAAGCTGCAGGCTCTCGTGCCGGCCCTTGAACAGTTTGATGACGGCAGCGGGTTCGTCGCCAACACCCTCAAGTCCACCAAGGAGAAGATCGAGCAGGCCAACAAGAACATCCCTCTGGCCAAGGCCCGCATGGAGTCGAAGCCGCTGACCGATATGGTCCGCAAGTCTCGCGACAAGCTCACCGTACGATTCATTCATTCTTCTCGTCCCCTCCTGGACCTGAGCTTGCCCTCATTACTGAACGAGCTCCACACACACACACACACCCACACACGCACATACAAAACAGGACTTCATCACTCGGCCGCACGTCCAGAGCTACTACAACACGGCCATGGAGGGCCTCGAGGAGCTGAACGGGTTGTTGTCTGCGCTCGAACCCTACACGTGCGACTCGTCGGTTGACGACTTGCTCAAGGCGACCAAGGCCCAGGTGGCCAAGGCCGAGGCGCTCGTCCCCGCGGCTAAGCGTACACACATCCCCTACTCGCCCCGCGCGCCTCCTCCTCGAGAGAAGAGCGTGCGTCTGATATCAGTTGCGTGTGGGGCCTTCGATCTTGCAGTCAAGTTTGAGTCGATGGCGCTCAAGGACAAGGTCGTCTCGACGCACAACAAGCTCAACGTACGTTTTAGGCACACTTAGGATGGAAGTCGGGGTGAGGTCCGCCGCGTTGACTCTTTTGCCTCTTTTGTGATTCTCAGGAATTCATGAGCCGCCCGCACGTGCAAAGCTACTACAACGACGCCGTGGAGGCCATGGAGGAGCTCAAGGCGCTCGTGCCGGCCCTCGAGACGTACGCCGCTGACAGCGACGTGGCGAGCGTGTTGAAGACCACCAAGGAGAAGATGACCAAGGCGCAGGAGCTCCTCATCAAGGCCGGCGCAGAGTTTGCCGCCGAGCCGCTCCGCAACAAGGTCGTCGACACCTACCGGAAACTCGACGTACGTCCCACAATGCATCCAACAACCCTCCTCTACTCTACAAAACTGGTAACCCTTTTGACGGTTGGTTGTTGGCGCCGTGCAGCCGTTCATCAGCCGCTGGCACGTCAAGGAGTATTACGACACGGCCCTCGAGGCCATGGAGGAGCTCAAGTCGCTCATGCCGGCTCTCGAAATCTACGCCGAGGCCTCGACCTCCGTGGCCGGCACGATCAAGACGGCCCGCGAGATGATCCAAAAGACCGAGGCCGTCCTCCCGCAGGCCAAGGCGCGGTTCGAGTCTGGCCCGCTGAACGATAAGGTCAGCAGCACGCACAGCAAGCTCAACGTACGTTCTCACTCGTGTGTGTGCTGCCCCCACATGCGTGAGCCAACACGCTGACCGCCTCTGGGCCCCGGCAACAACAGGACTTCATCTCGCGCTACTGGATCGAGGAATACTACAACACCGCTCTGGAGGCGCTCGAGGAGCTCAAGGCCATGGTGCCTGAGCTTGAGCAGTACACGAGCGACTCCTACGTGGAGTCCAACGTCAAGAACGCCAAGGAGAAGATGGCCAAGGCCGAGGCCCTCATCCCGCAGGCCAAGGCGCGATTCGAGTCGAGCCCGATCATCGAGAAGATCCGCGCCCTCCTTCGACCCATCGACGTACGTTGTCGCCACCCGAACTGCCAAGTCGCTGTTATGTTATGAGCAAAAGCTGCAGCGTCAGGGGGTCTCACTATTTATTCTGTTGCGCTTCAACTTCATCCAACCAACAGACGTTCTGTCACACGTGGCACCACAAGCCCTACTATGATGCCGCCGTGGAGGCCGTCGAGGAGATCAACTCGCTCCTCCCTGCGCTGGAGATGTACACGTCGGACTCCTACGCCGCGGACATGCTGGCCAGCGCAAAGAAGGACTTGGCCAAGGTCGAGTCCGTGTTCCCGCAGGCGCGCGCTCGGTTCGAGGGCGAGCCTCTGCGTGACAAGGTCACGGCCACCCACCAGAAGCTCGACGTACGCATTGCCCTCACCACTCTTCATTCTTTCCAGTTTTACAAACGATTTCTTGTGGACCTTGCATTCCGCTGACTCTTCGTTGGACCCACAGAAATTCATCAGGGAGTGGTACTACGAAGAGTACTACAACACCGCCATGGAAGGCATCGAGGAGCTCAGCTCGCTCCTCCCAGCGCTCGAGCAGTACAGCGGCGACTCGTACATTGCGGGTGTAATCAAGACGGCCAACGAGAAGATCGTCAAGGCGCAGGAGCTCGTGCCCGGTGCCAAGGCGCGGTTCGAGTCCAAGCCGATCATCGAGAAGATCCGCACCCTTCTCCGGCCCATCGATGTACGTCTCGCTCGGCCAGCCCCCCTTCATCTGCCTTCCTATGGTTCTGGTCGCGCGTGATGATGCTCATCCCCGCTCGTGATGCAATGTGCAACAGACGTTCTGTCAGACGTGGCACCACAAGCCCTACTACGATGACGCTGTGGAGGCCATCGAGGAGATCAACTCGCTCCTGCCTGTCCTCGAGAGCTATTCAGCGGACAAGTACGCCGCTGAGATGCTGGCCAGCGCGAAGAAGGACTTGGCCAAGGTCGAGTCTGTGTTCCCGCAGGCGCGCGTGCGATTCGAGGGCGAGCCGCTTCGCGACAAGGTCGTGGCCACTCACCAGAAGCTCGACGTACGCTTCCCCCCCCCAACCTTCTACGCTACTCACCTTCTCCACGTGCAGCAGCTGAGGGTTAACTTTTCTTTTATATTTATTTTGCTTTACCGCCATCGCTACAGAAATTCATCCGGGAGTGGTACTATGAGGAGTACTACAACACCGCCATGGAGGGCATCGAGGAGCTCAACGCTCTTCTTCCGGCGCTTGAGCAGTATAGCGCGGATTCCTACATTGCGGGCGTGATCAAGACGGCCAACGAGAAGATCGTCAAGGCGCAGGAGCTTGTGCCCAACGCCAAGGCGCGGTTCGAGTCCAAGCCGATCATCGAGAAGATCCGCACCCTTCTCCGGCCTATCGATGTACGTCTCGCCCCGCCTTGCGTCATCTATTTCGTGCTCTCTTTTACGTCGACACTGGGCCTCACCGCATTCTCTTTCAACTCCTGTCGGCTCCAACCAACAGACGTTCTGTCACACATGGCACCACAAGCCCTACTACGATGACGCTGTGGAGGCCATCGAGGAGATCAACTCGCTGCTTCCTGTCCTCGAGAGCTACTCGGCGGACAAGTACGCTGCTGAAATGCTGGCCAGCGCGAAGAAGGACTTGGCCAAGGTCGAGTCCGTGTTCCCGCAGGCGCGCATGCGGTTCGAGGGTGAGCCTCTGCGCGACAAGGTCGTGGCCACTCACCAGAAGCTCGACGTACGCATTGCCCCGTTCCCCCCTCACCCAGTGTTCACGTGTTGACGGTGGCATTGTCGTTACATCGCTACAGAAATTCATCCGGGAGTGGTACTATGAGGAGTACTACAACACCGCCATGGAGGGCATCGAGGAGCTCAACGCTCTCCTGCCGGCGCTCGAGCAGTACAGCGGCGACTCGTACATTGCGGGCGTGATCAAGACGGCCAACGAGAAGATCGTCAAGGCGCAGGAGCTCGTGCCCGGTGCCAAGGCGCGGTTCGAGTCCAAGCCGATCATCGAGAAGATCCGCACTCTCCTCCGGCCCATCGATGTACGTCTCGACCTTCTGCTATGGACCTGTTGTGCCTTTCCCGCCGCCTCTCAGGCCTGACTTCATCCAACCAACAGACGTTCTGCCACACGTGGCATCACAAGCCCTACTATGACGCTGCTGTGGAGGCCATCGAGGAGATCAACACACTCCTGCCTGTCCTCGAGAGCTACTCGGCGGACAAGTACGCCGCTGAGATGCTGGCCAGCGCGAAGAAGGACTTGGCCAAGGTCGAGTCTGTGTTCCCGCAGGCGCGCGTGCGATTCGAGGGCGAGCCGCTTCGCGACAAGGTCACGGCCACTCACCAGAAGCTTGACGTACGCTTTGTTCCCTCCCCCCTCCCCTTCACGCCAGTTCAGTCACTGACCAACAAACAACCAACAACAACAACGACCTACAGAAATTCATCAAGGACTGGTATTACCAGGAGTACTACAACGAGGCCATGGAGGCTATCGACGAGCTCAACGCGCTCCTCCCCGCGCTCGAGCAGTACAGCGCCGACTCGTACATTGCTGGTGTGATCCAGACGGCCAAGGACAAGATCGCCAAGGCCGAGGCCAACGTGCCACAGGCCAAGATTAAGTTCGAGTCCGCCGCCATCCGCGAGCGGGTGAGTCAAGTCAGCGGCCGGCTTGATGTACGTTTGGCCTCCTCTTCCTCTCGTCTTCTTGATTCGGCTCCCTTTTGCTCGATCATCTTCAACTGGCTGACGACATGAATCAACGATCCTCGCCTACAGAAATTCATCAAGGACTGGTACCACAAGGAGTACTACAACGAGGCCATCGAGGCCATTGAAGAGCTTAACGCGCTCCTCCCGGAGCTCGAGCAGTACGCGAGCGACTCGTACGTTTCCGACACCATCCGGAACACCAAGGAGAAGATCGCCAAGGCCGAGGCCAACATGCCACAGGCCAAGCTCAAGTTCGAGGCCGAGCCGCTCAAGGACCAGGTCAACAAGATCCAGCAGGGCCTTGACGTACGTCTTTTTCGCTTCCTTGTGTCCTCAGTTGGCTAACGACAATCGGACTTGACAACAACGACCTACAGAAATTCATCAAGGACTGGTACTACCAGGAGTACTACAACGAGGCCATGGAGGCGCTCGAGGAGCTCAGCATCCTCCTGCCGGCGCTCGAGCAGTACAGCGCTGACTCGCACGTGTCCGACGTCATCCGGAACACCAAGGAGAAGATCGCCAAGGCCGAGGCCAACATTCCGCAGGCCAAGGTCAAGTTTGAGTCCGCGGCGCTCAAGGATCAGGTCTCCCAGGCCTACGGCAAACTCGATGTACGCGTGTCTTCTCTCGTGCATTCCGTGCTTACCTTGTCAGCAGCTGACAACGTAATCACAACAACATGAGCAGGATTTCATCAAGTCGTGGCACCACAAGGAGTACTATGATAAGGCTGTCGAGGCCATTGACGAGCTGAACCTGCTCCTGCCGGCGCTCGAGCAGTACATCAGCGACTCGCACGTGGCCGACACCGTCAAGGCCGCGCGCGAGAGGATCGCCAAGGCCGAGGCCAACTTTGCTCAGGCCCGAGTCAAGTTTGAGGCCGAGCCCCTCCGCGAGAAGGTGAACGCCGTGCACAACAAGCTCGACGTACGTTACACCTGCCATCCCACATGTTTTTTGGTCCTTCTTTTCTTCTTGTTTGCTCAAGGGGCTGATCTGTGGAGATAACAACACACATCACCATAACAACAACAACAACAATAACAACAACGAGCAGAACTTCATCAAGACGTGGCACCACAAGGAGTACTACGACACGGCTGTCGAGGCCATTGATGAGCTCGAGCAGCTGATCCCGGCGCTCGAGACCTACGCGTCGGACGATCAGGTGGCCCGCACCATCAAGACCGCGCGTGACAAGATTCAGGCGGCCAAGGCCAACTTCCTGCCGGCCCGCACGCGCTTCGAAGCTGAGCCGCTTCGGGACAAGGTCAGCAAGGTTTACGCCAAGCTTGACGTACGACTCATGGCCTCTTCCACGTCTTTGTTGTATTTCATTTTTTATTATTATTATTTTATTGTGTTAACTCACGTGTGGTCCGTCCCGCTAACAACAACAACAACGAGCAGAACTTCATCAAGATGTGGCAGCATGAAGAGTACTACAACACGGCCATGGAGGCCCTCGACGAGCTCCAGATGCTTCTGCCCGCGCTCGAGGAGTTTGCGGCTGACGCGGGTGTGGACACGTGCCTGCGTGCGGCCAAGGAGCGCATCCAGAAGGCCGAGGCCAACATCCCGCAGGCCAAGCTCAAGTTTGCCGCTGAGCCCCTCCGCGGCACGCTCGACAAGGCCGCGTCCCGGCTCGATGTACGTTGAGTCTACTCTTCTCCTCGTCGTGTCGTCGTCGTCGTCGTTTTGCTCCTCACCTCAATTAACACCACAACGTTGACAACTACGAACGAACAGAACTTCATTAAGACGTGGCATCACGAGGAGTACTACAACGAGGCCATCGAGGCCATTGACGAGGTCAACACGCTTGTGGCGGCCCTGGAGCCCTACGCGTCGGACAACTACGTCGCGTCGACCATCAAGTCGGCCAAGGAGAAGGTGCAGAAGGCCGAGGCCAACTTCCCGCTGGCCAAGGCCCGCTTCGAGGCCAAGCCGCTCCAGGAGATGGTCGGCAAGTCGTCCGACAAGCTCCCCGTACGTGGAGTCTTCCCCGCGCGCATACGAGAGAAGACGCACTGATGTGCTGACGTCGCACAACAACAATGAGCAGAACTTCATCAAGTCGTGGCACCACGAGGAGTACTACAACACGGCCATGGAGGCCCTCAGCGAGCTCGAGGCCCTGCTGCCGGCGCTCGAGGTCTATGTCTCGGACTCGTCCGTGGCATCCACCGTCAAGCTGGCCAAGGACCGCATTCAGGCCGCGCAGGCGGTCATCCCGCAGGCCAAGCTCAAGTTCCAGGCCGAGCCGCTCAAGCAGCAGGTCACGCAGGTCGCCGCCAAGCTCGATGTACGTCCATCCCGTGCGTCTTTTTATTTGTTCCCACTCGCGGGCACAAACGCTGACGTCGTCAATATTGGTGACGAACAATGAGCAGAACTTCATCAAGTCGTGGCACCACGAGGAGTACTTCAACACGGCCATCGAGGCCCTCAGCGAGCTCGCGGCCCTGCTGCCGGCGCTGGAAGCCTACATCGCCGACTCGCACGTGAGCAGCGTCATCGCCAGCGCCAAGGAGAAGATCGCCAAGGCGCAGACCAACATCCCGCTGGCCAAGGCCAAGTTCGAGGCCGAGCCCCTGCGCAAGCAGGTCCAGCAGCACTTTGACAAGCTCAACGTATGTTGTTGCTGCCCTTTCCTTGGCGTACTAGGTTTTTTTTTTGTGTGTGTGTAGTGTGTGCGATGTGCTGACATGTCCGCCTCCTCCACTTGTGCAGCGCTTTGTCTCGCAATGGTGGATCGAGGAGCTCTTCAACGCCGCGCTCGAGTCACTCGAGGAGCTCAGCGTGTTGGTCCCGCGCCTGGAGGCCTTCAACGACTCCCAGGCCGAGGCCACGGTCCGCCTGGCCAAGGAGAAGATCCAGGCCGCCGAGGCCGCCATGAAGTCGGCCAAGGTCAAGTTCCAGGCCGAGCCCCTCAGGAAGAAGGCCGAGGTACGTTCTTCGCTGGTGCCAGTCAATGGCTTTTTCTGGCGCGCTCGACTGACCCATGCTTTACCTTCATCATCACCACGCTCAGGCCGCGACGAGCCAGCTGAAGACGGCCAGCACCAAGTGGACGACGCAGGAGAGCTTCCAGTCTGGACTCGAGCTAAAGGAGGAGCTGCAGGCTCTCGTCAAGGCCCTGCAGCCGTTCAAGACCGACAGCGCCACCGAGAGCGCGCTGGCCGCCGCGCATCAGGCGCTCCTCGCCGCCGAGGACCGCTTGGCCCCGCTGCGCGTCAAGTTCTACCTCCAGCCTACTCTCGAAGACGCTCGCCAGACCATCTCGGCCCTCTCCGTACGTCCCCAACGATGCCTACGCTCTCGAAAAGCCTCCCGTTAAGCGCAACTGACCTGTGAGGGACCCAAATGAATGCAGACGTTCATTGCCAAGTGGCTAAACGAGGACGAGTACCGTAAGGGCGTGGACGCGTCGGCCAAGGCCAAGCGCGTGCTCGAGCGGCTGGACAGCTTCGGCGCCCAGACCGAGGCGCAGGCCACGGCGCAGCTCCTCAAGCAGAAGCTGGCCGAGGCCGAGCAGCAGATCCGCGTCGCGCAGGCCAAGCACGGCGTCATCGAGCCCACCCCAGACGCCGATGCCGTCGACGCCGCGCCCAGCGCGGGCGCCAGCAAGGCAGCCTGGACTCCCTACCAGCCGCCCAAGGAGGTAAAAAAACCGAGTCCCGCTCCTGCTCAAAGCCCCCATTGACCCTTGATCTTGACCCTGATCTGACCTGACTCAACGCTCTGCCGGTGCAGCCCACGTATCTCGTGCCCGAGTCGACCTCGTTCCAGGCGCTGGCCACCACGCTCGACCCGCCGGTCGGGCTCAACGTGGGTCCCATCAAGACCTTTGTGACGCCGCTCGTGGAGCAGCTGGCGCGCGCCCTCGGGACCACGCTCCCGATCGAGTTCAACTGGGAGAACTGGGTCACGCACCCGAGCTTCGCCTCCAAGTCCGAGTCCGACAAGCTCGAGCTCATCAAGGTACAGCCCAACGTCGCCTCGCAGGTCCGAGGAGCGCCGAGTCCTAACAAGGAGGTGGCCCATTCCCGCTCATGCAGGGGCTGTACCAAAATGCGGCGCGCCAAACCGTGAGCGCCCTGGCCCAGCTTGTGGGCGCCGACCCGGTGGCGCGCAAGATTGTGCAGGAGACCACCAAGAGGGTCGTGCTCCAGTACGACCCGACCGATTCGGTCTACGATGGCCGCGATCGCAACCCCTTCAAGGCCGAGGTTCGCCTTTCCTCCTCCTTCCCTCAGCTGAGCTGCAGGTGAATGATGTCATCATTGGACGCTGACGAGGAACACATGTTGTGTCGACACAACAGCGCAACAAGGACAAGGACCTGATCGTCACGATCAACTTGAACCTGCGCGAGAAGCTTCAGCTCGAGCACCCGCTGTGCGCCAAGCTCGACACCGTCTACAACATTGCCGTGTGCCAGTCCCAGTACCGCGCCCAGTCGCGCTGCAAGGAGCTCACCGACAAAGCGCGCGTTGGCGCTTACCTCGACATCGACTTTAGTACGTTTAGTTTTTTCTTTGTATTTTTATTTATTTGTACATATTTATTGAACTATTTATTCTTTTGATTCTTTGTTGCATTTTTGGTTGACCTCTGTTGATGAACATGACAGCTCCGTTTGGCATGCACCCGAAGCTGCAGCAGTACGCGCCCAAGGACAAGGCCAAGGCGTGCTCGCGGTTCTGGGAGACGATGATCCCGCAGTCCACCTTCACGCCGACGGCGCCCAAGGTCCAGGTGATCTCGACCATCATGCGCGCCGCCTCGCCCACGGCGCGCGAGGCCCTCCAGCGCTACGTCAAGCGCGTCATCTACACCTGCGACATGGACAACCGCATCGCCGACCCTGTACGCCGCTGCCATGATGGCTCTCTGAGCTGCTGCCCATGGGGCTGTCCGCTAAAAAACGGGCCATTTGGCGGTGGTGGTGGTGGTCGTGGGAGGACAGCTGCCGGGCTATCCGGGCGTGGAGTGGTACCAGATCGACCTGCAGGACAACAACGAGGTGGTGCTCACGTTCAACGAGGGCACCTCCACCCGCGAGACCTTCCGCGAGGAGTTTATCGAGAAGTGGGGCTCCGTGATGTCCCTCTTCACGGAGAAGTACGTCTCCGAGGCCCGCCTGCGCAACTTTGAGAAGCAGGTCAGCGAGTCTGTGGGCCGGCCCATCACCGCCGAGATCTACTGGCAGCACGTGATCCGCTCCCAGTCCTTCAAGCTCCTCGGCGCCAGGCGCGTCGAGTCCATCCTGCGCGGCCTTCACACCCTCCAGCTCGACAACCTGGCCTCCATGTGCGTTGCATCCCCTCCCTTCCCTTCCCTTGCTTGGCTTGGCTTGGCTTGGCTGCCGACCACATGGCTCACACGCCCAACAACGAAAACAACAAAACGAAACGACAACAATAGCTGGCACGGGACCAGCACGTGGACGAAGGAGGGCAAGCGGATCCTGGGCGAGAGCATCGACAGGATCACCCTCACGCTCCAGGACACGCCCGGCGCCTGGTCCATGAAGATCTCCGACCGCACGCTCGTACGAGATCCTCGCTCTCTCCTATTCCTTTCTCTGCACATTGTGGCAGGTTGCGCTGTCATGCGGGTGCTGACGTCAGCAACATAAAACAACACACCACAAGGCCATCACTCTGGGCTACGAGCAGACGAACACGCTGAGGCCGCACTTGAAGGAGGACATCGAGTGGGCCATCAAGGCCACGATCCCGATCGAGATCGAGGCTGCCGACCGCTCGTGCGGAGAGCTTGCGAGCACCCTGACCAAGGAGACCGAGAAGCCCATCTCGATGTCCATCACGTGGGACGCCTTCGTCCACCTCGAGAACTTCAAGGCGCTGGGCCACGACCCCGTGGTGAAGCACATGCGCAGCGTCTACTCCGCGGCGGCCAACGCCACGACCGGCCTGCGCAAGGCGCTCACCCACCCGATCGGCCGCGAAGCCATCCGGGCGGCCATCAACGGCGTGCGCCTGGTGCTCGACCCGTCGGGCTCAGCCCGGGAGCCCGTGCTCGCGCTGAGCGAAGGCGGCATCATGGACGTCAACCTGAGCTACGCCGCGGCGGCCGACGGCGGCGATATCCTCACGCGCCGCGAGCGCGTCGAGAATCTGCTCGGTGTCGTGGTGGCCGTCCACCGCGCCATTGCCGACGCGCGCCACACGGCCGTCGTCGACGCGCTGGCCGAGTCGGTTGAGCACGCCGTGCCGGTCGAGGCCGACTGGTCCATCGTCGAGACCCCGCAGTTCGTGGCGCTCTACCCCGAGCAGAAGTCGCTCGTCGTGGAGATCATCCACGCCACCCTGCCCGAGGCCGTCGTCTGCAGGGGCGTTCTGTGGACCAACAAGCACCCGGTGGGCCTCGAGTGCTACCGCAAGGCGCTCAAGCGGGTCACCTTCCGCACCTTGGCCGAGTCCAACGGCCCTGCCGATGGCACTGTGGAGAACCTCGACGGCGAGCTCGTCGTTACGGTGAACTTGCAGACGCTCGCCATCGAAAAGAACAAGCAGCTCGCCTCGGCGCTGTGGCAGGTGCGCGCCGAGGAGGCCTTCAACGTGCTCGTGCCCATCGCCAAGCACGACTCGCTGGCGGGCTACGAGATCGGCCCCGCCGTCGAGATCGCGACCACGCTGGGCAAGAAGGTGACCTTCCACCCCAACTGGGACTTCACCGCCATGCCCAAGTTCCAGGTACTTCCCCGCCCTCCACACACGTGTGCGGAAACGAATGCTGATGTCGACGACGACAATGACACACGACAACAGAGCAAGCCTCCGGCGTACAAGAGGCAGTACATCCTCGACTTCTGCAACGACCTCCTGCAGTCGATCTTCTTCGGATCGCAGGGCTTCAAGGAGCTCTGCACCCTCCCGTACGTGCACACGGCTGTCGCCAAGAAGATCGACTCAATCGCCATCAAGGTCGACCCCTCGGTCGCGCAGACGTCAAGCGATGGCGCCGTCCCGGGCTGGTACGAGACTTCGTCCTTCCTCGCCCGGATTGGACCTGCGCTGATCTCTTGCCGTGCTCGCTGTCCCCAATCATGCACACAGGGTTGCGCTCGAGGGCTCCCAGCTGGTGCTCAACGTGTCGCTGGCCGACGGCGCCGCCAAGGCCAAGATGGCGTGGGGCCAGAAGTTTGCCGACGTGCTCGCCCTGCGCGAGATCATCGTCAACCACTTTGTCGAGCAGTTCTTCCCCGAGGTCCTCCGCAAGTGCGCCGAGGAGCTCAGCGCCATCGTGTCGGTGCCCATCGGTACGAGCCCCGGCCCCGTCGATCCTTCTCCGCGCAAAGGAAAAGGCGGCGTTCCGTTCCTCACGGAGTGTTGTCGTCTCGCTCGTGATACCAGGAGTGGAGATGGACCTCACCGACTTCCTCAAGTCGGCCAAGCTGGCGGAGAAGGTCAAGTTCTACGAGCTGGTGGATTACCTGACCTCGATCTGCTCTCTGCCGTCCAAGATCATCACCAACAACTACGGCATCGCCTGGCTGTGCAATACCAGCCCTCCGGGTACGTCGAGCCCCCCTCGATGACCGCCATCGTCACCGCCAACGAGTAGGCTCACGCGAGCTGCTCGCTTGTTCTTCTGCCCGACAGCCCGCGAGCAGTTCTTGGCGCGCGCCAAGCAGATCCAGCTCGTGGTGGACACGACCGACACGACGCCGCCTTTCACGGGACACGCGTTCGTGCCGAAGATGTACCAAGTCCGCTTGGCCGACGGCGTCATGCGGGTGCAGCTGAACCTGGACGTCGCCGATCAGCCCGCCGCCTGCCTGGGCGAGGTGGCCGAGTGGGAGCTCACGCCCGCCATCGCCCGCCAGAAGGAGCTGCAGCGCATCGAAGAACAGAAGGAGCAGCAGCGCCAGTGGGAGAAGGAGGCGCGCCACCGCGAAAAGGAGCGCGAGAAGGAGCGCCGCCACCGCGAGCTCATGAGCAAGCTGGGCAAATAAGCGCTTCGCTTGGCAAGCAAGGCCTCATCCTCTTGTCTTGTTTGATTTTCACGCAAACAACAACTTTTTATCACGAGCAAGCGCAGGCCAAGTGGTACTGGAACAGGTTTTTTACTTATGAAGTTGAGCCGAAAGAAGCTACAACTTGAACACCCGAAGGAAGCGCTTAGAAGCACTTGCGGTGGACAATGGAGGGACCAGACTCGTCGTACTCCTCCTTGGAGATCCACATCTGCTGGAAGGTCGAGAGCGAGGCGAGGATGGAGCCACCGATCCACACCGAGTACTTGCGCTCCGGCGGGGCGATGATCTTGATCTTCATGGTCGACGGCGCGAGGGCGGTGAGCTCCTTCTGCATGCGGTCAGCAATGCCGGGGAACATGGTGGTGCCGCCGGAGAGGACGACGTTGCCGTAGAGGTCCTTACGGATGTCAACGTCGCACTTCATGATCGAGTTGTAGGTGGTCTCGTGGATGCCAGCAGCCTCCATGCCGAGGAACGAGGGCTGGAAGAGGGTCTCCGGGCAGCGGAAACGCTCGTTGCCGATGGTGATGACCTGACCGTCGGGAAGCTCGTACGACTTCTCGAGCGACGACGACGAGGCGGCGGTGGCCATCTCCTGCTCGAAGTCGAGGGCGACGTAGCACAGCTTCTCCTTGATGTCACGCACGATCTCACGCTCAGCAGTGGTGGTGAACGAGTAACCGCGCTCAGTGAGGATCTTCATGAGGTAGTCCGTGAGGTCACGGCCGGCAAGATCGAGACGGAGGATGGCGTGGGGCAGGGCATAACCCTCGTAGATGGGCACGGTGTGGGTGACACCGTCACCAGAGTCCATGACGATACCGGTGGTACGGCCCGAGGCGTAGAGCGAAAGCACGGCCTGGATGGCGACGTACATGGCGGGCGTGTTGAAGGTCTCGAACATGATCTGGGTCATCTTCTCGCGGTTGGCCTTGGGGTTGAGCGGGGCCTCGGTGAGGAGGACGGGGTGCTCCTCGGGGGCAACGCGGAGCTCGTTGTAGAAGGTGTGGTGCCAGATCTTCTCCATGTCGTCCCAGTTGGTCACGATGCCGTGCTCGATGGGGTACTTGAGCGTGAGGATACCACGCTTGGACTGAGCCTCGTCACCGACGTAGGAGTCCTTCTGGCCCATGCCCACCATCACGCCAGTGTGGCGCGGACGGCCGACAATGGACGGGAAGACAGCGCGGGGGGCGTCGTCGCCGGCGAAACCAGCCTTGCACATGCCGGAACCGTTGTCAATAACA